>JAXGGA010018639.1:0-21661 GCA_038373865.1 Uloborus plumipes | reverse complement strand
ATTTTTGAGAAAAGATGATTCTTTTTTTCGTGTTTACCAATCGTGCGTGACTTTGATACAATGGTTCTCGGCGCTGGCCGTTAAAGGTTTGATTGGAATGGAGAGTATTGTAAATATTGCTGTGAACAATCCTGCAAACCAAAGAGATAGGAGTGGAAAAATTACCATAAATCTACAAGGAAATCGGTTGTTTGAAATAAACCGTGTTATATATTTGTGCACCTTGGGGGAGAAAAGAACAATAGATTTTCCCATCAGTTTATCTGCGTTGTTAGTAACGTGATGGGTTTGAGCATTAAGATATAAACTGAGCGACGCAAGAAAATATTTCGCAATGTTTTTTTTTTTTTCACCCATTTATGCCCAAGTTTTTTTAAACAGTTTTTTTCAATTTCCATCTGCTTAAAACTCTCACTTGGAATGGTTTACATACATTTTAGGCTTAAAATAGTTCGCCGTTGCCATATTTATTAAGTTATTTAACGTCCTGTTTATTGGATATTATGCAGATATGTGAGCAAAATACAACCTTACTTGACTCGATTTTTGCAAAGTAACATTACAGAAGGTATCTCTGATCAATTTTAAGCAAATCATTTCAAAATAGTTTAATTTTATGAAAAACAAGTTCGCAAAAAAAAAACTTACTTTCTGTGGCTAACCATGCTGGATCGTTGCTTGACTGATTTGTCTGAAAATAGCTATCTACTTATATTAAAAACTGAGTATCTCTCTAACTATCTTTCTAACTATCTTTCTAACTATCTTTCTATGTCACGCTTCTTTCTCCTGAACGCCAATGAACTGAAAGTCGAACCAGGTACCGATAGATAGGTAATTTTTCAGGCATCATTAGTTTCAATTTATATAATTATACGATTTTAATTAGCGAAGATATCAATTAATAAGTAGTCAAATTTAAAGCGATTAAGCCTAATAAATGATTAAATATGAAAGCCATTGTTGCATTGCAAAACGTGGTTGCCATGAAACAGTAATAAAAATGATAATGAGAATTTTGAATGAAGGCTTAACTAAATCAAACACGAAACTCATAAGCGGGCGACTTACATAGTATTTTTATCGCTATCTACTTGTAATATTTTGAAACATTCATTTGTTGCAGAGCCATCTACTTATATTAAAAACTGAGTATCTATGTCTGCTTTTTTTCCTTTGAGCGAGCTGAACTTACTGAAACTTTCCTCACCATCTTGAAGGCGCGAAGCATCTCAATAATTCGAATGATTTTTTTTATACAGGAAAAAAGTAAAGGCGTGAAGCGCCTGTTAGCGAGCCGCCTTGGCGGGGAGTAGTTTCTTGAAATTTTCCTCACTACTTTCAAGGCACGAAGTGCCCGTGCAACGCCGGGCCACGTGCGTGGTATGTCTTGAAATCGAATGAACATTAAATTATATCAAATAAAACTTCAGAATGAGGTAAAAGTTAGAGAGGGGGGACGTTATGCATCAACATGCCGCAGGAAGCTAATCTAGCTGCCCTGGCAGCTAGTCAATAAATAAACTCTGATGTCCAAATAGTGGCTCTAACTGGTTTTCTCAAGAAGGAGGACTATTTAACTTGTGAAAAATAGCTTTAGTAAAATGATATACCCATTAGTTTTTTGTATGCAGTAACTAACAAGCGTCCTGTTTTTAGGCTACTGGGCATAAATGGATAACTTCAAATTCGGTTTGTACCAAAAGAGTACTTGCCATGACTGGCATAATTTTCTTAAAAAAAAAAAAAAAAAAAAAAAAAAAAAAAAAAAAAAAACGCTGCAGAAATAATGTTTACTTACACCTAGTGGCGCAGAGAGGGAAGCAAGTTTTCTAGGTCGGACGCCCCTCAGAACCATTAGTTTTATACTATAATGCCAATCCCAGTACAGTAGAACCTTGAGTATCCGAAGTAATTGGGACCGAACCGACTAAAAGAATGCTCGAAATTTTCGGATAATCTAGAATTTACCAATAATCATCTAATTCAATATGTAGTACCGTTCTTTGAACTGTTATTATAATTATTTGAACTGGTAAATAAATTAAAATTATAGAAAAAAAAATTTCTGAAGCAAAAATTTGCAATGGTTTGAATGAAGCTTCATGTGGTGTAAATTGGCCATCTTTTGCCGTGCAGCTATATCCTGAAGCTTTCTTAAAAGCAATTTTGTTACGGCTTCTAATTTGAATCACTAATAAGAAGTAAAAGAGGAAGAATTAAAGACAGAAAAATACATATGCAATGCAAACTTGATCATAAACACATGCAATACACCGCCAACTCGGTCATTCCATCCTAGGCCTGCTACAGTGAAACCTGTGTATAACGATACTGTACGTAACGATAAACCTGCATATTACGATATTTTGGTTTGGTCCCAGCCAACTTCCCATCTACTCAATGCATTTTGAACCTGTGTAGAACGATAATTATGTTCTAACAAAACTTGTCTACAACGATAATTTTTCTTGGAAAAAGAAGACTCTGAAAAAAACTTTGACTGAAAAAAACTCTGACTAACGGCTCTGACTTGAAAAGCCGACTCTGAAACGTTCTTTTTCAACTGAAATCCATGGAAAACCAACTTGTTTGACTTTTAATTTCGTTACATTCTACATTCATAAATACTACTCCACATTCGCCTTTTAACAACACGAATTCCCACCATTTCGGCGCAAAGCGAGATCACGTGACCTAGCAGATGATGCTGAAACAAGTCCATACCCATTCCCCCGCGCGAAAGTAGAAGAAAGAAGAAGAAATTCATGTGCATGGGGGCAAATGTCATTCATATCAAAAAGTAAGCAAACAAAATTAACAGCTTTTTTTCCGAAATAATTTTATCCTCAAAGAATTGAGATAGATGAAGTAGTGTGTATTTTCTTATTGTGTAAGTTTTTGTGTACTTTCTTATGAAATAAACTAATGTCCATTATCTCTTTCATGCATATATTTATATCTTGTACAGCTCAAAACTTTCTTTTTAAATATCATATAAAGTTAGTAATCTATATTTTTGAATTTGGAAAAAAATTTGCTCAAACTGTCTATAATGATAATCTGTCTATAACGATATTTTTTCTCGGTCCCTTGAGTATCGTTATACACAGGTTTCACTGTATTTCGTTCTTGTTAGCACTCATCTTCCTGGAACAAGAAGTAACCGAGCTGGAGGCAAACATCCTCTTATAGAAGTTGAAAAAGCAGCTGAAACAGCGATCTTAAAAACGTCGGTTTCGCGAAAATCTAGCATTTTCTTTTCTACTGTATATTTTGTTTCTCTTCCACATATTGATATATATTACAGTTATGTCTATCGATCTATTACCAATCGTCCAAAACGATTTATTAGAACTATAAAAGCTAGATTTTCTCAAAAATAAGATAAACGCTAAATTCTGAGAAGTTGGACACTTGAAAATTTTAGCTCATTTGAATAGGACGACTTAACAAAAATTGCGAGTGAAAAAACAAACTGCACAAACGTTTCCGTATTAGAATTTATTTATTCACTTTGTTTTCATTCTTTCAAAAATATTTTTTGTCGTCTTCACGCCGTTACATGTTTTGCGTTTTTAACCCTGTAATAAATTTCACCAATACAAAAATAGGGAGCAGTATATTTTGTCTTTAAACATGGTAATTTTTTGTAGAATAAAGATTTAATAAAGAATCTCTTGTAGTTTTTAAAACTCTCACTCAAATTCTGACAGAAGTCGAGACTTTCTCATCCAGTTTTTGTCTAATAAAAACCCTGAACTTTAATAAATCGGGGATACCACGCTCCATCTGAGCGAAAACATTTATAAAAACTGCTGTGTTAATGAAAAATGGAAAATAATACCTCATACTTTTCTTAATGTAGGTCTAGATGCTATGCTTAATCGATCAGCACCAACAAATATGAATAAATAAATAAATAAATAAATTGTCACTTTGAGGAAAATTACCTTGACAGCTGGCAATTCGCCCCATTCCTCCAGGGTATATGCTCCACTTAAAATAACATTATAAAACTTATTATAGTTGGAAAAGTGGAAGTAGTTAGCTGAATTAATGAAAAATCATTACATGCATAACATATTGTTACAAATCTTGTAAATAGTTGTTGTCTTTCCTGCCTTGCTTCATTTTCACTAGTTTTGGTTTTATCTGCGACATGTTGCAAAAGTATCTGAAGATATCACTTTTATCATCTGTATACCGGCCATGAAACACTTTTTAGTTTTTACACTTGCCCTAACTTTGATAAGCATGAAGACATTTTTCGCTCGGAGTGGTTTTTTTTTATTACTAGAAGTTTCTTGAATGGATTGCTTAAGTTATGAATGAGCGGGATTTTGCTAGAACGTTGTAGAGATTTCCTTGAGAGTATAAATAGCTGGCCTTGAACACAGTCAGTTTAGTTTTTCTCAGATTGGATTTCTGAGAGGCTCGTTTTCATTCGCTTGGGCGAATGGTTGTTTTGCTTTTGTAATTGCTTAATTACTGTTCACATTAGATACGTGGTGCTGAGTTACTGTTGAGAGTACAGTGTATTGTTTGCTACCTAATTGCTGGATGTTTAGCAATTGTTTCCTGCTCCTTTTGTAAATAAGTGTACATACTTGTAAATAAATTTATAGTTACTTCCTCAAGATTGGAATGCTCATTTAAGAAAGTTGAAGGTGCTACGGACTCGTTACAATTTTGGCGCCCAACATGGGGCATCTTCAAGGACTTTCTTGGAATTATCTGTGAACTTGGACTTTTCTTCCTGAGGACTTTTTGACTTCGGAATTTTATGGTGATTACTCGAGCAATGGAGGAACAAATGAAACAACTCCTGGATGCGATCAACGCTGTTAAAAGTGACATGGCTGCGAGCATAGCTTCAAGTCAAGAAGAAATTAAGAATGATTTAACCGCTAGCATAACTTCAAGTCAAGAAGAAATTAAGAGCGATCTAACGTCAATGAAAAGTTTGGTGGAAACTAAATTTATCAACATAGAAAACAAAGTGGAGGCTCTAGAAGATCGAATCACCAAAGTAGAAAACCATGTGGAAAAGAAAATTAAAGCACTTGAATCGAAGTTATCAGCATCCTCCAACAACTCAAGTGACTGTGTAGCTGCAGCTGGAACTTCTCGTCCATCCATCAAACTGGCCACGTTTGACGGGAAGACCTCGTGGAATATTTACAAGAAGCAGTTCCTCATCGTTGCAGAAGCAAACTCCTGGGACTCTTCCACGAAAGCCCGTCACCTTGCAGCCTCGCTGAGAGGGGATGCAGCTGACATACTACAGACCTTCCCAGAGGACAAGCACCGCGACTTCGATGCCTTATCATCGGCCTTGGAGCTTCGCTTTGGCGAAACATGCCAAAAAGAATTCAGCCAACTCCAGCTGAAATCCCGACTCCAGACGGCTGGAGAGACTCTACAAGTTTTTGCAGCAGACGTTGAGAGGCTTTCCCATCTCGCCTTCTCGGACTGTCCTTCGGGTGTTCGCGATAGCCTGGCCCTGAACTACTTCATAGATGGAGTGCGAAATCCAGAAGTTCAGACGGCTCTCCGGATGGCGGACATTAAGGATCTTAAATCCGATCTGGTCTACGCAATGAAGTTCGAGGCTGTACAGCAAACATCCCGCAAGGATCGCCATTCAATCAGGGGCTTGGAAGTGAGTGCCCAGGATTCGAACTCAACTCGTCTCTCGGACATTGAGCGACAAATCAAAGAGATGTCGGGGACCCTGAAGAAGATTGCGGCTCGCAAAGACCAAGGTAGACAAACAGTGAAGTGCTGGAAATGTGGCGGTGAGGGCCACGTGCGAAGGAATTGCGAAGCTCGCCAAGAAAAGAAGACGTCTCCCAAAGTTTTCCAGATTTCCCCAAGAAGTGGCGGCTGCACCGGACTCTTCATTTACGTTTATGTGAATGGGTTTCAGTGCGGAATGATTGCGGACAAAGGAGCCAACGTTACCATTACTAAGACTGATGTGGCTCGTCAATTTGGACTCAAGATCTTATGGACGCCGCCCTGCGTTACTCTCCAAACTGTGACAGGTGACAAAATCGAGATTGAAGGAAAAGTGAACTTAGAAATAATGTTCGGGAGCGCCACTTACCATCACACGGCATTCGTCGCTGACATTACAGATCCCTTCATTCTCGGACTGGACTTTTTGAGAAAATTTGATTTCGACTTTTTTCTATCGACTTAAAAAATAATGAGCTGCTCTCGATGAGGGAAGACATAGCAATTTTCAACACCGAAAATAACTTAAAATCCGCTCATCAAATAATAGCCCAAACAGATTTATTGATTCCCTCTGGATCAGAAGTACTGATTCCTGGCTCCCTCAAGGAAAACAACAGCTTTAAATTCGGGCTCATTGAATATCCTAACCAAAATAATAGCCCAAAAGGAGTACTGGTGGCATCTACGCTTGTGGATCTTTCAAGGAATGCCGTTCCTGTGAGAGTCGCCAATGTAAGTGAAAGACCGAGGAATATTAAGAAAGGAGAAGTGTTGGCAACTTGTACTCCCGTAAACTGCATCATCAGAAGAATTGATTCCTCCTCTGCTGTGTCTTCTGAGTCCTTGACTTTGAACTTAATTGGGAGTGCACCATTATCGAAGGATCAAAGATAAGCTGCGGGGAAATTGTTGGACAACTTCAAGCAGGTGTTTTCATCTACATCCGAAGATGTTGGTCGCACGAGTTTAACGCAGCATAGGATCGACACTGGAGATCATCCCCCTATCAAGCAGCATCCAAGACGACTACCGTTTGCCAAGAAGGAAGAGGTTGAGATCCTCTTGAAAGAGATGCAGGAGAATGACGTCATCGAACCCTCATCCAGTCCTTGGGCATCGCCTATCGTCTTGGTCCGAAAGAAAGATGGCTCCACCAGATTTTGTGTTGATTACCGACGCCGGAATTACATCACCAAGAAGGACAGTTACCCTCTTCCACGGATCGGTGACACTCTGGACACCCTTTCCGGACACAAGTGGCTTTCGACCCTGGATTTGAAGAGCGGCTACTGGCAGGTGGAGATACACCCCGACGACCGAGAGAAGACGGCGTTTACAACCGGACAAGGCTTGTGGCAGTTTAAAGGTGATGCCCTTCGGCCTCTGCAATGCACCAGCCACGTTCGAGCGTCTTATGGAATCAGTGCTACGAGGACTCTCTTATGAATCCTGTCTTGTCTACTTGGACGACATCATCATAATAGGACGCAGTTTTGAGGAACATTTGGCTAATCTTAGGAAGGTGCTGCAAAAGCTTAAGGAAGCCAACCTGAAGTTAAGCCCGTCCAAATGTAACTTGTCTTGCCGTGAGGTGAACTACCTTGGTCACATTATCTCTTCAGAGGGTGTACGAACAGATCCAGACAATGTATCAGCAGTCAAGAATTGGAGCCGCCCCGAAAATGTCCATCAGCTGCGAAGTTTCCTGGGGCTCTGCACGTACCACAGGAAGTTTGTGAAGGGTTTTTCCAACATTGCACGACCTTTGCATAAGCTGACGGAGAGCAAACAAAAATTTGAATGGTCCAAAGAATGCGAGGATGCATTTCTACAGCTGAAGGAGGCTTTAACATCAACACCTATTCTCGCTTATCCTCAGCCTGAAAAATCCTTCATACTTGACACTGATGCGAGCCACCAGAGCGTTGGAGCTGTTTTATCTCAAGAAATAGACGGTAACGAACATGTCATCGCCTACTGGAGCAAATGCTTATCAAAGCCGGAGCGAAATTATTGTGTCACGAGAAAGGAATTGCTCGCCATAGTTAAAGCTGTAGAACATTTCCATCATTACCTCTATGGCCGTAAATTCCTGCTCCAGACCGATCATGCCTCTTTAACTTGGCTTTTGAATTTCAAGAATCCAGAGGGCCAGGCAGCCAGGTGGATACAGCGGCTCTAGGAATATGACATCGAGATTAAGCACCGAAAAGGTTTGTCACACGGTAATGCTGACGCATTATCAAGAAGACCTTGTTCCGAGAACTGCCATTATTGCTCCCGAATAGAGAAACAGTACGGGACGACAATCCCTACTGCCTGTCAAGTTACTGCTACATCATCATCTTCAGATCCTGATCCATGGAGTGACGACCAAGTAAGAAAAGATCAGCTTGAAGACCCAGACCTAAAGCCTATCATAGAGTTAATGGAAAAGGACAGTCGGCGACCTAGTTGGCAAGACGTTTCTATCTACAGTCCTGCAACGAAAAGATACTGGGCTCTATGGAAATCTCTCCAGTTGCGAAATGGCGTCCTGTATCGGAAATGGTAATGTGACGATGGTAAAGCATTCAAATGGCAGTTACTCCTTCCCAGATCAAGAATTCCAGACGTTCTAAAGGAATTGCACAGTAGTCCGACTGGAGGACACTTTGGTATCCTGAAAACCCTCCACAAGGTTCGAGAGCGCTTCTTCTGGAGCAAGGCGAAGGATGATATGGAGAAGTGGTGTCATTCTTGTGACGCCTGTGCTGCCCGTAAAGGACAGAAGAGAAGAAGCCGCGGGAGGCTACATCTTTTACAACGTAGGAGCTCCTTTCGAACGAATCGGGATCGACATTCTTGGTCCTCTACCGAAAACTACTGATGGGAACAAACACATCCTCGTTTCCATTGACTATTTTACCAAATTGCCCTAAGCATATTCCATTCCGGATCAAGAAGCTACCACTGTAGCAGAGACTCTAGTCCAGCATTGGATCTCGAGATATGAGACACCTTTGCAGATCCACTCCGATCAGGGGAGAAACTTCATCTCTGCTGTGTTTAAGGGCCTATGTAAAATCCTCAAAATTGAGAAAACTCGAACGACACCACTACACCCACAATCGGACGGCATGGTGGAGAGATTCAACAGGACAATCCTTAATAATCTCTCGCTTATGGTCTCCAAAAATCAACAGGATTGGGACAAGAAACTTCCTCTATTCCTGCTGGCCTACCGCAGTGCTGTCCACGAGACCACCGGATATTCCCCATCACAGATGCTCTTCGGCCGAGAGCTTCGGCTACCTTGTGATCTCGTCTTCGGTCTCCCTCCAGATGCGCCTTCCTCGCCTGAGGAGTACGTCCAGGATCTCCAGGCCCGGTTGGAAGACGTTCATCACTTCGCACGGGAGCGAATCAACATCGCGACGGAGAAAATGAAGACCCGATACGACACAAGGTCCACTGGCCATGACTTTCAAGAAGGTGACAAGGTGTGGCTATGGAATCCCATCCGACGTAAAGGTCTGTCACTCAAATTGCAGTCGCATTGGGATGAACCCTACACAGTCCTTCATCGGCTGAACGACGTCGTAGTGAGGATCCAGAAGTCATCACATTCAAAACCTAGGGTTGTACATTATGATCGGCTAGCCCCATACTATGGCCATAGTTCGTAAAATAAATCTAAAGCTACCATGGTAATTTGTTTGTAGATTTTGTAAATAACTTTTGCCTTTAATTGTTTGTAATATTACTTTATCAATGTTATTGTTTCTTTCATGTTCTCATTGTTATTGTTTATCCTGTTTACGATTGGTTATCATGTAATGTGTGCATCTGTAAATTTTCCCTTGCTTCCTTTCTGGGGATTGTACTGCCCGGGTCGTGCAGTCCTTGGGAAGGGGGCAATGTTACAAATCTTGTAAATAGTTGTTGTCTTTCCTGCCTTGCTTCATTTTCACTAGTTTTGGTTTTATCTGCGACATTTTGCAAAAGTATCTGAAGATATCACTTTTATCATCTGTATACCGGCCCTGAAACACTTTGTAGTTTTTACACTTGCCCTAACTTTGATAAGCATGAAGACATTTTTCGCTCGGAGTGTTTTTTTTTCTTTTTATTACTAGAAAGTTCTTGAATGGATTGCTTAAGTTATGAATGAACGGGATTTTGCTAGAACGTTGTAGAGGTTTCCTTGAGAGTATAAATATCATTCAACTTCGCAGAGATGGCCTATGACTCCTCCTTTTTTCAGGATTGTCCATTTTTAGGAAGGGATGATACGCAGATGAAAAATGAGGAATGGGATTCACGATTGCGGCATTGGTTATAAAGCTTAAATACGTCATCTTGCTTACCTTTAATTGGTCTCCCAATTTGAGAAATTAGCCAAAGAGGAACCTATTTTAATTTTTGCACAATCGAGAAAGATTTCTCATTGGCTACAAGAAAGTAGGTGGGTCTTGGTTTTATATTTTTCCGCAGCCATTGGCCATTGACTGCAGCGCCTCCAACTGTTCATTTAAATTTAAAAACAAAATGGTAACATAAGGGTTGCAATAAAGAAAGCAAAGACTTGTTTTCACTTCCTCGCCAAATGCAGGTGTGGCTCGAAGAATTATTTAATATTTCATAAAACTTATCACTTCGCCAAAATGTCGTTAAACTTGCAAATATGGCACACTGGAGTTTCTTCCTTCTCTACCTATTTTAAGGAATAGACTCGTTTTCTCAATTGATTGACACCGGCCATCTCGTCGCGGTTGAATAATAGCTGGCCTTGAACACAGTCAGTTAAGTTTTTCTCAGATTGGGTTTCTGAGAGGCTCGTTTTCATTCGCTTGGGCGAATGGTTGTTTTGCTTTTGTAATTGCTTAATTACTGTTCACGTTAGATACGTGGTGCTGAGTTACTGTTGAGAGTACAGTGTACTGTTTGCTACCTAATTGCTGGATGTTTAGCAATTGTTTCCTGCTCCTTTTGTAAATAAGTGTACATACTTGTAAATAAATTTATAGTTACTTCCTCAAGATTGGAATGCTCATTTAAGAAAGTTGAAGGTGCTACGGACTCTTTACAATATAATAAAAATTTAAATTAACTCTAAGAAAAGGAGTTTTTGCATGATTTTGTCTTATATTTATTGTTTTTAATGACACACTTCCCTTTAGGTTTCCTTTAAAATCTAAATTATTGGTAGAAATCAGCAAAAAATACTGTAAGTTATTCCAGACACTTCTTTGCAAACCACTACCTCTGAAGAAAAAAAACGATTACCAGTGCATTGCGTGGGTGTAATTATGAAAACTAACAACTGGGGCATGTACCTGGCGGGGCGTGCAAACCTGAATTACTCATCAAACAGGAGGACAGTTAATGCAATAATGATGCCAATTTTGCAACCATATTTTTACTTTTCGGAACGTGGCAGCCCTAGAAAAGTGAGCACCAATCAAGCTTGACTGTGCCTTTTGTAACGTGATATTTTCATTTAATGTAATCCGCTTTATTAAACAGGTAAACACGCCTCTCTTGCGAGGGCGAATTTTTATTTGACAAAAATACAACCGATTCATTTTTAAAAGTAAATGAGAAAGGGACACAAAAGTGTAACAAACAGGGAAAAACCAACACAAAGATGTACGCACGAAATGGTAAAACAACTGAGAAATGTCAACACCCGTTTCCTCCGAGTTTGTTTTTTATAACTATTATGCACGTTTTATTTGCTCATGGGGTATAACTTTGTAGATATTACTGAAGCAAAAAAACAAAGCTTCGGTTACCTGTCAACATGACATCTTATTTAGCAGAACAATTGTGCAAGAATATCATGCTCATTTAAACCTTTCGTCAGGTTAAAAAATAAGAATTAAATAAATAAATAAGTGAACAAAAATATTTCAAACATTTATCTTACTATGCTAAATAGTAAATACGTTTTTTTTTTTTCTTTTCATTCGATTTTTCGGACGTTGCAACTTAATCTACTTGCTACAAAGAAAGCAAAACAAATTCATAATGAAATAAAAATTTTCTGACAAATAAAAAAATATTTATATTTGTGTCCTGCTCTGTTTAGAAGGTCGCATTATGTATTTAGATTGTAATGAAACAGTTTGAATGCAAATTTAAGGGAAAGTTATCAACGTATTTCTGAAAAAGCAATGATCGGTAAAAACTCGAAAGGAGAACACTTTTTTAAGAAGTAAGACATTTCTAATCTTTTCTTTAAAACAATTTATGCATAAGAACTAGCTGACCCGCGCGAAGCATTCTTGGAGAAAGAAAACTGTGATCCTTTGTCTACTCTGTCACTGTTTTTGTCACGCCAGGTACAACAAAGCTTCGGTTTTGCATTTATTTTATTTTGATGATTCTCGGTTAAATTGCAATTATTTACAGAAATGTACACCGTTTTATATACATCGTTTATTTCTAACCAAAATGTCCATCTTACGAGCCTTCGCTCTCTCCGATTCCCCTTTTCGGTCCAGCGTCCAAGCTCCGAATGTCCACACTTTTTCCCGCGCTCGAACCTGTTTCTTCGCATTCCCGGTTCGGTCACGTGGTGCCACTCCGTCCCATCTCTCGGTCAGCCGGGAGGTTGACATCTCCCCTCCGGTTTGAAATGCATCTTTTGCATTTGCAAACCCAAAAGACGTGCGTTTAATGCATGTAATCACAAAATACAGTAAACTTTCCATTCCCAGCAAACATATAAATACTAAATATAGAGAGCTCTGAGAATAGAAATTAAAATTTTGATGTGTGTTTTTGTTTGCGATCGCCACACGCGAAACTATACATCACACCAACATCACTACAAGCAACACATAAATATACATTTTCTGTACAACCATAAATCAACTTTCTTGATTTTTTTTTTTTTTGGTTTATTAGCACAAACAGACACAATGACAAAAAAACCATTCAATTTACCACATGGCCTTTTTTTTTTTTCCTTTGTTTGTGCCACCCGACTCAAGTTATCTTAAATTTCCAGATTAACAATATAACAATATAAAGAGATTCAGATTAACAATATATTTAAGCAAAAAGCTCACTCAAAAAAAAAAAAAAAAAAATCCTAACCTCACCCTATATTTATTTTTTTTTTCCCCACAACGGAGTAACCTGACTCCCGTGTAATTTATTTAAATTACTTCATCCTTCCTCATATAGTCTGGACAATGCATCCGCGTCGCTATTCTTTGCCCCTGCTTTGTGTTTTATCCTAACTTCGAATCGTGCCAATGCTAGTGCCCATCTCTGTAATCTAGCATTTTTCGGAATTCCCTCTGTTAGGTACTTTAGCGGGTCATGATCGCTATACACAGTTATTGTTTTTCCAAACGTCCACTGTTCAAACTTCCCTAACGCCCAAATTACGGCGTATGCCTCCCGTTCGATCGTACTCCACTTCGACTGTGCAGGTGTTAATTTTTGGCTGATGAACGTAATTGGCCTGTCTTTCCCCTCTTGATCTTTTTGCACTAGGCACGCCCCTATCCCTACCAAAGAAGCGTCCGTATGAATTTCAAACGGTTGAGACATATCAGGTGTACTAAGGACCACTTCATTACAAAGTAATTCCTTCAACGTATTAAACGCTTTTACAGCTTTACTGTCCATACTAATTTCATTTGGGACCCCCTTTCTCGTCAAGTCGGTGAGAGGTTTCGCAATCTCGGCGTATCTAGGCACATATTCCCGGTAATAGTTAAAGAGCCCCAGGACTGATCGAAGGGATTTTTTTGTTTTGGGCATCTTTATTCCCTGGATCACTTGCACTTTTTCCGGGTCCGGACTATGTTCTCCTGACCCTACTATATGTCCTAGGTATTTCACTTTTGACTTCGCAAACGTGCATTTCTTTAAATTTGCGGACAAATTTAGTTCCTTTAACGTTTTAAATACCGCTTTTAGGTGAACTAGATGACTCTCCCAATCATCTGAGAAAATGACGATATCATCTATGAAACTTTCCGCATATTCACTATGAGGTCTTAGCGCCTGATTCATGGCCCTCTGGAACGTGGCTGCTGCCCCAGATAACCCGAACGGCATAACTTTCCACTGATACTGTCCCTTCGGTGACACGAAACTTGTTAGCTCCCTGCAGTCCTCCCGTAGTGGAATCTCCCAATACCCTTTCAGAAGATCTAACGTTGTTAAAAATTTCGCGGCTCCTGCTTTAAATCTCAAATTTTCAGAATTCTGCATGGGAAAAGGTACTACCTGCGTATCCGCATTCAGCGCTCGGTAGTCGCAACACAGTCTAATTGTGCCGTCCTTTTTAGCCACGCACACAATTGGGTACGCGATTTCTGCTGATGAAGGTTCAATTAAATCCTTATCCAATAGCTCCGCTATTTGTTTCTCCACCCCGGGTTTTAACGACTCAGGCACTTTATATATGTATGGTTGTTTTCTTTGTGCTCCCGGTCTTAATTTAATTGAGTGTGCTCCCACTTTAGCCCTTTTAATTTGCCCGTCAAAAATCTCTCTATGTTCCCATATTATTTCCTCCAATCCCCATTCTTCTGAGGATAGATTTTTATCCCTCAAAATGTTTTTTATTTCACCCCGTTTTAGTTTTTCTTCTCCTTCCATTGGGATATGCTGTACTTCCCCGAACTCTTCATCCACTTCATAGATAACCCCAATAGTACTTATCGGCTGAACGTAATGTCGTAACTTATTTTGATGTAAATGTCGCACCGACCCATCTGGTAGTTTCACCAGGTATGAGTGTTGCGACTTCTTCTCTACTATTTCCCCTGGCCCTTGCCATTTTGCACAAAGTTTATTGGTCGAGTCAGGGATTAACACCACCACTTCACTGCCCACTTCAAACTTCCTATCCCTTGATCTTAAATTATGATAGTGGGTGTATTTTTCTTGTTGCACTTTCGCTTGCTCGCAAGCGAACTCTTGTGCTTTCTCCAATTTTTCCCTCAGTGTAATCAGGTATTCGCCAACTGATTTGCCCGTTCCTTCCGGTACTTCTGTATTTCCTTCCCAACTAGACCTAAGTATCGCTAGGGGACCGACTGGTACATGCCCATACACCAACATAAACGGAGGAACACCCGTCGTAGAGTTGGGAACTTCTCGGTATGCCCATAGCAAGAACGGTAGCTGCTTGTCCCAAGATCTCCCATGGCTTGTGATTGCATGATGTACCATACTCTTCATGGTTGCCACAAAGCGTTCTACCAGGCCATTTGATTGGGGGTACCCGGGACAGGAAAATTTTGGTGCCACCCCTAATCTCTTTGATAGCTCCTGCGTTAAACTAGCCGAGAAATTTGTGGCATTGTCCATCGCGATTATACGCGGTATTCCGTTTCTCATGAAAATCTCGATGAATGCATCGCATGTCGCCTTCGCATGTACCGATCTTAACGGTATCGCCTCTGGCCACCGACTATGCTGGTCCATTACACATAAGACATACCGATGCCCCCTGGATGACTTGGGTTCTATTGGTCCAAATATATCCGCGTTCAGGACTTGGAACGGTAGCCCTGGGCGCGGCACTGCCTCAATTGGAGCCCGGTCATTTATCCTCACTTTTCTACGCAACTGACAAGCGTGACAGCTGTCGCAAAACTCCTTCACCTCTTTAGTTAGTCCCTCCCACCAGAAAGATAATTTTATCCTATCCCGGGTTTTCTTTGCTCCGAGATGACCCCCTGTTAATGCTTCATGGGCCAATTTTAGGATTTCTTTTCTTTTACCTAGGGGAACCACTAATTGCATAATTTCCTGACCGGCCACCATCCCTTTATGATATAATTTTCCCGCCGAGTCTATCTTATATCCATTCTTTCCTTGCTCCGCGTCTCTAAACGCATTGATTAGAGCCTGACATTCCTTCTGCTCCTCTTTGAAGCTCTGTGCTTCGGAGAACGGGTTTGGCTCTATCACCCTTTCCTCCCATTCCACGCTCCCTATGGACCGAACGCGCGCTCTTTCTTCGCGATTGCTCACCCCTTCCGTTTCTTCTTTTCTCCCCCCTTCGGATTCGTCGTCGTTTCCTTCGCTCACCCCCGACAATTCCCTGCACTCCTGGACAATGGATACTCTTTCTGCTTCTCCGCAATATTTCTCCCATTGTTCGTTCACTAGTCTGTAAACCTCGGGTGTAATTAGGGGAAGACCGCCTATATTGGACCCCCTAAGAACAGGAAGCATGTGTCGCTCAATGTGAAGCAAAACAGAAATGCAAAATAGGGCATCGTGAGCTAAATTTAATCAGGAACCGCCCTAGGAGCTTATATTTTCTGAAAATATGAAAATTATTTTTTAAAAAATTATCTTATAAAAAGTTGCAAAATTCCAATTTAGGAATATATGCGCCTAAATTGAACCATGCGCGTCCTAAATTGGACCGTACGAAGAAATCATAGAATAATTTATATTTGAACTATACAGCTTTTTCCCAGGGTTTGCAACAGAATTTCTTTTACTTCAGCCTCACTTAGGCAGTATTGATAAACTCGCCGATGGCATTTCATACACTTAATAATTTTTTGCGCTTCATCTCTATGACAAATATTGCCATAACAATTGTTTTGTGCAGTCTCTTACTTCTTGTGTGACTTTTTCTGCTCTATGCCTCTTTTATAAGGCGTTAGAATGATTGCTGAGATAGCCTTCTTTTTTGTTCCTTCTATTTTTTAGGCAAAGGTGATATGTGAGCCGGCTTTAAAAAATCATAATTAGAGTTGACAATCATGTTTTGATGAGAACTATCCGCCAATTCTGCAGAACTTGTACTAATTTAAGTCGCAGCTAGTTCTTGTACATGGTGTACAACTTACACCGAACATGTTTCAGTGTTCACTTTGAGTAGTTTTATCTGGACTACTTGCCCTTAATTCTGTTGCAGCCAAATCAATGTCATTAAACACATGTCAATTAACAGGCTAAACTCCTGTTCTTTAGAATCAACTCACAGCTTTTGCCATGGCCTTGATTGCGGTTTGCCCATAAGAGTGACCAAACAGGTCTCGTGTGCGATATTAGATAATGGATCTCATTAGATGTTCTCGCATCCATGTATCACATGCTCGATTAAAATATGTAGACAGAGACTGAATAAAGACCACATCAACGTGTATGATGTGCTTAAAGAGAAATTATTATTATATCGTTTTCGTTAGCCAAGTTTATTGCATCAATGTTCTTTATGTAAGTGCTGTGCCTATCCGTTGATAGAAAGACATTCTTTTTACATTGCTTGGATTAAGTTTTGATGAAATGTTGTATCAATTGTGTAAATTATCGTTTGTGATCCAACCTTTTTTTTTTGAACAAACATATTGATCACCAGGGAAGCTTTTACGATAAGTTCATACATGGTAAGTAATCTTTCGAAAATAACCATGGGGAGCTTGCAATTCTGTTACACTCGTGTAACAAATAACCAGTGTAGTATTTCTACCACGTTCACCACTCATTACTGCTCCAACCTGGTGTTTATCTCTATACGTCAATATATTTTGGGGGTTTTGGACAATGAAAAAACCGGCTTCATCTACATTGAACATTTTAGCAGCATATAAATTGTTTCCTTCTAAAATCGTTTTGAAATTATCGAAGAATTTCATAATTTTCTCTCGGTAAACCAGCATACATTTTATTTAAGTTAATAAATATGGTTCACAACCTGAAACTGCAACTTAATGGATGAAGAGAAAAAAAAACATGCATTTTAAGAAGTTGCATCTTCTACTTGATAAAAGAGTGCTTGATAAAAAAGTTTAAATGAATATCGTGAATAGGTGTTAAAGTATGCTTAAAAGAATATAAACTACGCTATTAAATAAGACGAGTCACTTATTTTATGTTATGATTAATAAAAAGTCTTATTTAAAATCATATTCTTAAATTGGACCACCGGTCCAATATAGGAAATTTTTTTCGGTCCAATAAAGGAAAACACGCCATTTTTTATTCTTCAGCTTATTGCTCTGTCAAAAATTATCACAATCGGGTATATAAATACATCAATGTAATCCTTATTAAACACAGTTTATAATACTGTAACAGCATTTTACCGCAATTCGCAAGTTTTTGAGTTATCCTTCTAGAAACAAGTCCACAAAATAAGATTTCGCACGTTTTCAACACAAATCAAGCCGTAACTCACGCTAAACAGTTCGAAGACTGGTGAAACTTCATACACATTGATTTTATTCCTAAAACTTCATATTTTTATTGTTAAAATGTAGTACAGATCTCCGTACTAGATTTTAAGCCCGAGGTTCAATTTAAGCAGTGGTCCAATATAGGCGGTCTTCCCCTAACGCAATCTCATTTAACTGCTCTGCTATGGCCACATGCACTGTTACATATGGATTTACTGACTCCCCAGGCCCATTCCATAAACTCAAGGGCACTGTCGCCAATAGTGCTTCCACTCGTGGCCCAATAGCGGGCCTTAGAAATATTTTCCCAACCGATTCTAAGTATTTATCAGGGATCACTGACTTGTGAAAAACGCTAATTTGTGCTCCTGAATCTACCAGAGCTTTACAGGGTTTTCCCTCAATAGCAATCTCAATTTCTGGTCTATCACTTTCTAATTTGCCCTCTTCAATATCTCTGAAAACCAAATCTGAGTTATTAATAGGTATACATATCTCGTTGATTCCCCGTTCCTCCTGTGTTTTGTTAGGGATTTTATTTAACGCTTTTAGCTTCGGGCACAAACGTTTAAAATGACCAACTTCGTGGCATTCGTAGCATTGTACAGCCTGGGCGGTATTTTGATATCTCCCGGTACCTTGTCGTTCACTGCCATTACCAGATCTATTTTCCCTTCTCTCATCCTTATATTGATCTGGACGTGTACCGGTATTGGTCCACTGATGATTTTCTCTATTCCTCTCCGGCATCTCTTTCTCCTGCCATTTATTTACCCTTTGATCCCTATGCTCAGGCATAGCGGAAATAAAATTATCAATTTCCTTACTCAATTTATCTACCGGTAACCATCTTTCTGTTTCCTTTAAGTATATATGAGATTTTATCTTTGGTAGTAAGCTGTCTTTAATTTTATCAGCAATCAACAATTGTTTTAGCTCCTCTAAAGTCGTAATTTCTCTAGATTTTAGATACAAATTTAATGCTGTGCCTAATCGACATGAAAACTGCATATACGATTCCCTCTTTATTTTCGCACAATTTTCCCAATTCTTTTTGTGCTGCAAGGGGGTAATTTGATATCTCCTCAGAACAATTTCTTTGATCTGATTATAGTCGCTTAAATTTTCCTCTCTTATCCACGTATTGATCCTTATATCATTATTTAGCCTATATACTAATATCTTTCCCCATTGCCCTTCTGGAATATCGTATACTCTAAACATCGTTTCAACCCTTTCAAAATAAAAAGGCCAATCTTCTGCTCTATGTGGAGGCTCTAATGAAGTTTTCATCTTGTTTAGATTATTCGTAAAATCATCTGAAACTGGTTCAACCCCTCCTGAAACATCCAGTCCTGGATTTCTAGCTTTTAATTCTAAGATTTTTATCTCGTGTTCTCTCTGTTTTTCCTCTCTCTGTTGCGTTTCTTTTTCCAGCCGTAACTCTACTATATTATTGAGGATATCTTTTGCCATCTCTTCCTCATATTCCGCAGATCCCGTAATAAGCTTTTTAAGCTGTATTAACGTATGACTCGGGGTTACTATTTCCCCCAACTCCTCTGCTAAAGCAATCAAATCTGCTTTCTTCTGTTTTGCCAAAAAGGCCATTGTTACTTTTTAAATGCCCTATACCTCTTTTTTTTTTTTCGATTTACGTCTTATTACATTAAGTTAGAAAGTTAAATCTCCCAGAAATATTTTTCAACTTCTACTAAATGATCCCATTCACATACACATGTAATAATCATCAGCAGAACAGTTTCATTTCAATAGAACATAAATAAATACACATAAATCCAACCATCAAAGTTTAAGCACATCAATACTCAAACACCATTTTAACAATACAAAACTGCACTTGATTTCAATGTTCCAAACTAACAAAACCGATTGTCCTGACTAGTGACTTAAACACACCAATGTTTAATAGTATCACTGACAATATTTAACCTTTTCAACATTTACCTTATTACTTTAATACTGTCTTTATCTATTAGACGTATTCTAACAAGCAATAATTTTATTTCCTTTTAACAAATTCAATACCAAATTAAACTACTGTAATTTGCATATCAATTCAAATACACTTGTTTAACCATATACTCGTAATTCATTCATATCTTCGCATTACTACACCAATAGCAATCGTTGATACAAGTAGCATTACTCATTTAAACTTGTCAATTAATTATGTTAAACATACTATGTTACAAATACTTCGCATAGCTTTTAACACCTTAACTAATTGTTATCCAATCCTTTTACATCAATAAAAATGCTTATTCGTAATTTATTTATAACCTGTATTACTACACCAATAGCAATAACACCTATAAATAACTTCACACATTTAAATTTGTAATTCAATTTTCTTATATGTACCCCCAAAGCCAATGCAAATAATCTCAGAGCTCTACTTTAATTCCCTCTTAAGCTGGGATTAGAAAGCTTACCTCCGTTGTATTTGTCTTTTGGGCTAATTGTACTCCGTTCACCACATCCAAATCGGTCCAGTCCATCCTTGATTGCGGGAACAGCACCGTCAGATCCTCGGTCAATGGATTCCTCGCGTCACCAGTTCACCGGTCGTCTGTCCATCACCTGGTTCTCGGTCGCAGAAACCATCAGAATCATCTCCGGAGCAGTTCTTGGTAACCTGTAGATTCTGTTGCATCACTAGCTCCAAACTTCCTGCTCGTTGTAGTTCCACAGAGCTCACTGCATACCGCTCCCACGGGACTCCGTTACCACCGCAAGCGAAAGTTCTTTTTAAATCAGTCCTTCAAACAGTACCCTTCATAAAGCCAGGGCATTCTTAAATCCAGGGCCCGTGCACTACTATTTCCTCACCGCTGAGAGACATCCTTTGCGGCTGCGCCATTGTGATCCTTTGTCTACTCTGTCACTGTTTTTGTCACGCCAGGTACAACAAAGCTTCGGTTTTGCATTTATTTTATTTTGATGATTCTCGGTTAAATTGCAATTATTTACAGAAATGTACACCGTTTTATATACATCGTTTATTTCTAACCAAAATTTCCATCTTACGAGCCTTCGCTCTCTCCGATTCCCCTTTTTTTGGTCCAGCGTCCAAGCTCCCGATGTCCACACTTTTTCCCCCGCTCGAACCGGTTTCTTTTCATTCCCGGTTCGGTCACGTGGTGCCACTCCGTCCCATCTCTCGGTCAGCCGGGAGGTTGACAAAAACCAATTTCAAAAACCTCTAAAAACAATTTTTATCTTTTTCTTTTAACCCTAATGCCTAATAATTTTAATGCCTGACATTTTTTTTCAAAGATATTTTGTATACTTGTTACAAACAGTGTTTAATAGACGGAAAAAATAATAAAAAAAATAGTAAAAAATAATTTTTTTATTAAGGAAAGAAAAATCGTCCCTTAAAAATTACGATAGACCCCAGAGGGTACATACTTTTTTTTACTAAAATTTTTTTCTGCCTACGATATAATATTTAAAAAGACATTTTATAAGAAGAAATAAAATCAGCAATTAACATAAACTGGGAAGCTGGGAATAACTTTGAAAACTTGCTTTTTTTCTTGAGATTGTGAACGATGTAATTTTTGATAAAGATCATATTAAAACTGCTACAGAACACACTTTACAATGGTTATGTGCTGCAATCTGTTAATAACGAATTGAAACAATACCAAGGTACTAATTGAACACTATTATTTGGTTGAAATGTTCATTTTGGGGAAATTCAGACCCTTTTTGGACCGTCCCTAAAAAGGGACACT
>JAXGGA010018638.1:0-21662 GCA_038373865.1 Uloborus plumipes | reverse complement strand
CGGCATATATGAATCATAATCGATTACATTTTTTACATAATCTAATCGTTGCTGTAATCGTAATTGCGATTTGGCAGATTACCGTAATCGTAATTGTAATCTCCAATTTTTCATGTTCGTAATCATAATCGTAATCGATTACATTTTCTCGTAATAATTACAGTAAAGCGTTAAAAAACGGAATGTCAAAAATCCAAAAGCACATGTCAAAGCACTCTCTTCTTTACCTTTCTAAAATGATCCAACAAAAGTTATGAATAGAAATTGTATCTATACACAGTCTTTATCTACAGTATTAATTACTTTTATATCAGTTATTATTTTGTTACAATTTTTATTTCATAATTTCGGCTAGAGCCATACAAAATTTCACGCAAAAGCATTCATTCTTACTTACACCATTTTTTTAATAGAGGAATGTAAGGTAGAGGGGGGTAGCAGGGTACAGTGCGTACGCATACAAATCATTTCACGGGGGGCTGAGCCGAGACTCTTTAACATGATGGAGGGGGGGGGATGGGCAGCCTATAAAATGTAGCTTAAAAGAAATTGTGACTGCAATGCTAATTTAATACGATAAAAAAAGAAAAAAAAAGTTTGTAAAAATCATTATATTTACTGCAAAAAGTAAATCGTTTTGATGAAATTTGAACATTTTTTTATTCATTGATGGAGGTGCTCCTGAATCACATGCTTCCAATATTTTTCAGAATTTAAAATTGTTTCAAAATGTTTAATTTTGCGATTATTCCTATTTCCGGGTTTCAATCACATTTGTTTAAACACAATTAATAGAGCTAGATGAATGAACGGTGTTTCTGAAACATATATTTGCAATAAAAACTAATAAAATTGAATTGTATAAGATAATCATAAACGTCACATACAGTAAAATAGAGGAATCAAAAGATTTAAAAAAAAATATTTTCTTTTAACTTGGTCTGATACTTAATTTTTGATCTGAAAACTGTTCGTCTATTGCGACTTTAAAAAGAAAGGAAGGAAAAAAAAGATCAAAGCTTAAATTAAAAAAAAATCGTTTCGAAAATTTCGGAGGGGGCTGCAGCCCTATCAGCCCACCCCCTGAGTACGCCACTGGCAGGGTAATGTGAAAAGGGTAACCTGTTTTCATTTTGCAGCGCCATCTGTAAAAAAACATTCCAAATATGTCATTAAAACACATAGTTTATTCCAGTCAAAAAATAAATAGCTCAAAAAATCAAGGTATATAATGAATAATACATGTCACTTCAAGATTTGATATACATATTGCAATATTCTGCGGTTTATCGAATATGTGTTTTTTATTTTTTAAACATAAAATGATAAAGTTTTTATAATTAACATTTTGGATTTTGGTTATTAAATGAAGTCTACAGATCCTACTTGAACTGATGTGCCGAAGTTATTAAGTTGATATTAGACACGTTTTTATATGAAACTAGCTGACCCGGCGAACTCTGTTCCGCCTCAAAGGCGCTCCGGAAGCTGCCAGAACGTGTGCTTTATGTCGCTCAGCCATGGAGGTGTCAAAAAAGGCTTAGTAAAAAAGCTTAGTCAATAAGACATTTTTTTCTATTTATGTAACTGACACACATAAATTATAGCCTATGTCCATCTCCTGGCTCTAAGCTACCTACCCACCAATTTTTAGCCATATCGGTACAGCCGTTCTTGAGTTATAAATAGTGTAACTAACACGACTTTCTTTTATATATATAGATACGAGGCGTGTTTTTAAAGTAAGTACCGTTTCGGTATAAATTAAAACAAGCAAAGATATCTTTATAATTTTTTTTTACATGAAAGCCCATACCTTAAACTACTTTTATACATAATTATCATTAAATGTAAAGCCCTTATCACATCGTACAATCAGCTTCAAAAAGCGTCCATTGATTGAGAGTGCCACCGACTGTAAAGTACGTGCTGTGTTTTGACTTTTAACTCCAAAAGGGTCAAAAGCTATTGATATTCATCCCGAGATTTCTTCAGTACATGGTGAAACCATTAAAAGCAATGGAGTGGTTAGGGTTTGGGTCCGAGCGTTCAAAGATGGCCGCTCTGATGTGCACGATGAGGAAGGGAGTGGTCGACCTTCCTTCATTAATGAAGATTTTGTGCAAAAGCAGCCCAGATCGAACATCCAGTGACTACTACTACCTGTTTTTGCATCTGACGCAGCCATCTCGGCGGCTAGCTAGTGCCACGACAATGACGGTGATGTCAGGATGATCGTAATGCAGTGGCGGCATATTTCTTTGAAGAGGGACTTCAAAAGCTGATTGTACGATGTGATCAGAGCATTTTTATTGGTAGCAATTATGTAGAAAAGTAGTTTAAGGTATGGGCTTTCCATGTAAAAAAAGAAATATATAAAGATATAGTTGCTTGTTTTCATATTATACCAAAACGGTACTTACTTTAAAAACGCGCCTCGTATTTTTATACTATATTTCAAGGGCAAGCTGGGAAAGCGAAATGGCTCACTTGCATGGCTTACTTATTAAATTACTTGCATATTCATTCATTCATTAATCCATTTATACCCCTTCAGTTAGTCATTCATTCACTTATTTTCTTATTTAGTTACTGTTTTATTTACTCTTATCTTTTCTCATACAATAGTAACTATTTTATTCGTTTATTCTTTCATTATTTATCTATTTATTCATTCACTCGTTGACTTACTCGTTCATCTCATGAAACATAGTTTCAATTAGTAAATAAAAATATACGAAAAAATACATTTTCTTTAACTTTGCCTCATACATGTACAAAGAATTTTAAACTTTTCTTGGAGGTCCAAATTTGCTGCTAAAAAAAAAAAAAAATGCTTCCATGCAAGTTTTATTCTGGACTAATAAGGAATCCTAGCGGTCAGAATTAATGAAAGCACGACTTGAACATAATAACCCTTAAATTAAGCTAAAGTGCATAACAAAATTACAGTGCTCACAAGTTGCATTTTGAAGATAAGAGATGGAAATACGAAACTGTGAGAGAATAATTACAAAAATACTTTACAAAAATACAAAAAGCAGCCTCCAAAAGCACATTATTGCGCTAATTCGCTTTTTTTTCACATATGTGTGTTAGATTTAAGCATTCAAATTTTTTAAAATATAATCAGCTCCATGGCAATAATTAACACATTGTTTTACTTTTCTTAAACTTCAATTGGGCAACAGTCTTTAAATTTATATACCTGATGCTTTCTTGTGATTTCAGTTGTTGTACAGCTCACATGTTTTAATGTTTTAAGTGTCTATTTTGATTTGTCAGTTGATCGCCGTTTTTAGTTCATTCAAGTAAGAATTACTGTTGATCTCTGCATGAATTATTCAACCATGTGCACATCTAAATAACCGTCCGGATTAAGCAAAGTCCGGTTTAATGAAGCCCGGATTAATGAAGGTTCACAATTCTGTGTTCTTAAAATACACTTTGCCCCACATTGCAATACACATTTCATTTTTCTCACACTTCAGTTCCGATTGCCCATTCCCTACTCATTTTTCCCGCTGAATCTCGATATTTTTCAAACAAGACTGACAGTTTTGATCAAACGCTGCCACCACAAAGGTTATCATCGAGGATCAGACCATTATCGTAAATTAAAGATGTTTCAGCATAAAGTCCTGCGGATCAGACAAATGGCAAAGAGAAGTAATGGGTGATTTTTTTTTCCTCCCTGGGATAAAAAATTACGATGGTGATACGGTTGCTTGTTGAAATATACGCGCCCATGGCTTCAGAGATAAAAACAGTCTTCTGCTTTCTCCTATCCAGCAATTTATAGCAGCATCTAGGCTGTGATATCAGTTCTAAGAATGGGAAACTGGGGAGGGGGGGAATTAGTTTTGTGAATATCAAGATGTGTGTTAGTAATGCGTGAAATGTAAGATAATCAAATGTATGTAACGGTACATCAATTAATGCTGTTTGCTTGTCGTGTTATACATTATAAAAGTTATATATGCTTGTTATTTGGCTTTTGAGCTTTTGACGTTGACTTAATTATGTACATGCTATCAGGAAAACACTAAAAAAGTAGTGCATTATATTTCAGTTTTTGCTTAGAATCATGCTGAATTTTACGTTAAAAGCATTTAGGCAGTTGTAATTAGACAATTAGTAATGGGTGATTTTTTTTTCCTCCCTGGGATAAAAAATTACGATGGTGATACGGTTGCTTGTTGAAATATACGCGCCCATGGCTTCAGAGATAAAAACAGTCTTCTGCTTTCTCCTATCCAGCAATTTATAGGAGCGTCTAGGCTGTGATATCAGTTCTAAGAATGGGAAACTGGGGAGGGGGGGAATTAGTTTTGTGAATATCAAGATGTGTGTTAGTAATGCGTGAAATGTAAGATAATCAAATGTATGTAACGGTACATCAATTAATGCTGTTTGCTTGTCGTGTTATACATTATAAAAGTTATATATGCTTGTTATTTGGCTTTTGAGCTTTTGACGTTGACTTAATTATGTACATGCTATCAGGAAAACACTAAAAAAGTAGTGCATTATATTTCAGTTTTTGCTTAGAATCATGCTGAATTTTACGTTAAAAGCATTTAGGCAGTTGTAATTAGACAATTAGTAATGGGTGATTTTTTTTTTCCTCCCTGGGATAAAAAATTACGATGGTGATACGGTTGCTTGTTGAAATATACGCGCCCATGGCTTCAGAGATAAAAACAGTCTTCTGCTTTCTCCTATCCAGCAATTTATAGGAACGTCTAGGCTGTGATATCAGTTCTAAGAATTGGAAACTGGGGAGGGGGGGAATTAGTTTTGTGAATATCAAGATGTGTGTTAGTAATGCGTGAAATGTAAGATAATCAAATGTATGTAACGGTACATCAATTAATGCTGTTTGTTTGTCGTGTTATACATTATTCGTGAGTCCTAAAAGTAATACATGCTTGTTATTTGGCTTTTGACGTTGACTTAATTATGTACATGCTATCAGGAAAACACTAAAAAATTAGTGCATTATATTTCACAGTTTTTGCTTAGAATCATGCTGAATTTTACGTTAAAAGCACTTAGACAGTTGTAGTTAGACAATTATTAAGTAAATTTTACTTTTATTTACGATTATTTACAATTTCAGAGTGCCAATTTTTTACTCATTCTTTGAAGAGAATGAAGAGCAAATATTGGGCTCATTCCATTTTAAGAAATTTCTGTCGAATCGAATACGATCAAATGTACCAACCAATAGCGCATCCAGAAATTTCCTTTTCCCTTGCCCCTCCCAGAAGGAAATTTCTCGCTACGCTACTGGTGAATAGAATTCAATCGAATCAAACAAAATCTCAAATTGAATGAGCCAATTGAATCAGTCCTATTTATAATTATTGTAATAAAAATTTTAAGTTTTTGCAACGACAAAAATGAAAGAAATTTGAATTGAAGATTTTTTTCCATGAAAAAAAGGGATGCTGTCGATATTTCACTTTTAATAAAAAAAAAATTGAAGCATTTTCGTCCCCCCCCCCCTCCCCCCGCCCGCAAATGGCTAAAAAAAGTTTTTTTTTACTAAAAAAGCTGATACATTATCTGTCTTTGTGTTGCTGCTACTCTTTACTTGTATAATTTATTAGATTCAGATTCGCGAAATTATGGGTTCAGTTGCCCCCTCGTAAAATTATACGCTTAAATATGAGATAAAATACCTTTATTTAAAGTGTTTCCAATAGAAATTCATTAACGCTTGAAATATACTAAAAATTAAGTTTCAGAAATTGATTTTATATTGCATCTTTCACATCAACAAATGATTTTTTTTACTTTGCATCAGATGCACATTTTGTTGTTTGAAATCAGTGTTTCAAATTTTGAAAAGCTACGATTGGCATAATTCGCAATCTCAACTGGTTGAAAAAATATTGGTCTTATGCTAGAAAATCGACGTTAGTGTACAGAAAATGAGGCTCGTTTAGTTCTAGTCGGAACTTCTCGTTATTAACTCAGAACAAGCGTGATACTAAAAGGGATACCATGATTCAATTTCATTAAAATTTGAAACATCCTCTTTATTAGTGCATATTTAGCATTTTAAGGGGTCACAGTACCTCAAAAGTGACCAAAAGACCAGAAAAAGTTTTATTGCTTATTTCAAAAGTAAAAGTAATTAAAAACACTCAGAAAAAATAGCATTGCTCTAGCTAAATTATTTAAAAAGTTATAAGTGATTTTAGGGCATGCATGTTATGTGTTTTAATGGAAAAGCAAAACTTTAAAGTGCTTTTTCTCGATGATCGGATTTTAGTGTTTCTATGTTGCTGGAAATGTTAAGGAATTTTTTCTATTAATGATACGACTTTAAAGCAACATTTTTTTGCACTCAAGATAATATACTTAACAAAACTGCATTGAATAAGCATTTCATAAATTACTAAAATTTTTAGAGCTTGTTAAAATTCGAAAAACAAAGTTTTCTGAGAATTTTTTACATAAAAGGTCACAAAATATTTTCAAATCAATATGTAAGAAAATGAATGCACAGATCTTTATGGGTAATTCTTGTGATCATTTAGCACGAAGAAATTTTGAAATTAGTGCAAAAACAAAAAAGCCTTAGGATTTTTAAAAAAATTGAAATTTTCTTAAATTTTCAAATTTTCAAAAAAAAGTGGGCAAAAATTTTAATGTTTGAAAATAAATTATTAATTGTTAAATAAGTGTGGAAACAAAGATTTCAAAAAATTATATTTTTCACGTAAATTAAAGAAAATTGTTTGAAAGGTACTGTAACCCCTTAACCTCAAAAACCAAATTCTTTAGAGGGATTAAATTCAGCTTTAAAGAAGTCTCAGATCTACCGCAAACGTAAGAAACCGCTCGTTTTCTTCGGGATCACTGTTTCTCAGATAGCACAAAAAGAGATTCCCGTCTCAATTTCTCTCTTTTTCTCGAAGATGTGACCTCCCAGGTTGAGGACACGTGGTACGCACTTGTAGTGAACCCTGAGATTTGGAGACTTAAGAAAACAAATAGAGGCTAAAGCCTTAAATAAGCGATTGTCAATTTTTCTAACCGCCGTGTTCCTTCCGCTGCTCTGCTTTCAAAACACGAGAAATTGTTTTTGCGGCACCTTACAACACTTATTGTCTTACACTTTTTTTAAGCATAAGGAGTGGATAGATTCAGCAGTGCTTTGGATGGATTGGAGCCTCTAAATATTTAAAATTAGAAGAAAAAGTGTGTTAAGGTATGAGGCGTGGGGTGTATATCATAGTTCATTAGCAGCAGTCGAATAAACAAGGCTTACAAGACAATTAAAAGACATTTATTGACAGGGTACACAAAACGCGGCTGAAGATGTTCGAACTTCGCTTAAGAATCACCAGACTAATCCAGACACGGTTACACACATGTGTCGAGCAGAGATACGATTACGATTAATAGATATGAATGTAGATATGAATACATAACATCATGAATACATAACAAAGTGTATGTCGTCAATTATATTTTAAGTATAGTTGTACATTTTATCTTCCATAGAATAGGGATACATTTTGGATTATATGTATTGTAAACATTGAAATTTTTATTTAACGTCTAAGGTCAAAGCAAAATACAATGAAGTACCGTTTATTCGTTTTTGAAGAGACTGTATGGAAAAAAAAGCGTTCGAATGGAAAAACGTGCAATAGATGTACGTTAATGGGTCATTCCATATAAAATCAACAAATTTTCAGAAATTTCCGTGCTGCACCATTTTTGATTTTGATCATACTGGGTAGGAAATATGCACCAATAATCTGTACCTCCAAACTGTTTTATTTTTTTCTCGAAAATTTTTTTTTTTCTTGAGATATAGCCATTTTTTTTGCTCCGCCAATGAGTAAAATTCGACATTTTTGATCTTTTTTCTAACAGCTCTGGTAAATTTACTTAAAGTGGTAGAAAGATCAAACATGGCTTATTTTGAAGCTAAAAGAATGAACTTTCATTTGTGCATAAAAAGAAACGGTTTGGGTTAAGCCTAAATATAAATTTTCCCGTTTCAATTCGCGGTTCAAAAAGTGTCGTTTTCGTCATTTCAAGCATGAAAAAATATATGAAGGACTGACAGTGGGGTTCTAATTTTTTTTCTCTTGCACCCAGTTATAGATACTAGAAGCACAGAAAAAAGTTAGATGATACCAGTAGTCTTTCATTATGAAAAAATTGCTTAAACTTGAGAAAAAATGAAAATTGGCCTTTTTCACTCCCGAAAAACGGCCTGTGGAACAGGTAGTAAAAATTTACAAATGCATGGAGTAAAAAGGTGTTACATTGCCCTTTAAAATGAAACAAAAACTGTTTTGTTATTCCAAGGCATTATAGAGATATAAGCTTTCAAACTTTGAAAAAAAATGAAAAATATCCTTTTTCACTCCCCAAAAACGGCCTGTGGAACAGGTAGTAAGAATTTAAAAATGTATGGATCAAGAAGGCATTGCATTGAACTTGAAAAGGAAACAAAAACTGTCTTGTTATTCGAAGGCATTAAAGAGATATAAGCCTTCTAAGTTCGATGATTATTATGAACAAATACAATAAACTTGAGAAAAAATGAGAAATGGCCCTTTTCACTCCCCAAAAATAGCCTGTGGAACACTTAGTAAAAATTTGCAAATGCATGGAGGAGGAAGGTGCTACATTGCCCTTTAAATCGAAGCAAAAACTATCTTGTTATTCCCAAGCATCAAAGAGATAAGGCCCTCTGAAAATTGAAAATAATTGCTTTAACTTATGCTAAAAAATCTTGCATGAATTTTCAATTTTCAGAGGGCCTTATCTCTTTGATGCCTGGGAATAACAAGATAGTTTTTGTTTCGATTTAAAGGGCAATGTAGCACCTTCCTTCTCCATGCATTTGCAAATTTTTACTAAGTGTTCCACAGGCTATTTTTGGGGAGTGAAAAGGGCGATTTTTCATTTTTTCTCAAGTTTAATGTATTTTTTCTTAATAATCATCTAGCTTAGAAGGCTTATATCTCTTTAATGCCTTCGAATAACAAGACAGTTTTTGTTTCCTTTTAAAGTTCAATGTAATGCCTTCTTGCTCCATACATTTTCAAATTCTTACTACCTGTTCCACAGGCCGTTTTTGGGGAGTGAAAAAGGATATTTTTCATTTTTTTTCAAAGTTTGAAAGCTTATATCTCTATAATGCCTTGGAATAAAAAAACAGTTTTTGTTTCATTTTAAAGGGCAATGTAACACCTTCTTACTCCATGCATTTTTAAATGTTTACTACTTGTTCCACAGGCCGTTTTTGGAGAGTGAAAAAGGCCAATTTTCATTTTTTCTCAAGTTTAAGCAATTTTTTCATAATGAAAGACTACTGGTATCATCTAATTTTTTTCTGTGCTTCTAGTATCTATAACTGGGTGCAAGAGAAAAAAAAATTAGAACCCCACTGTCAGTCCTTCATATATTTTTTCATGCTTGAAATGACGAAAACGGCACTTTTTGAACCGCGAATTAACACGGGAAAATTTATATTTAGGCTTAACCCAAACCGTTTCTTTTTATGCACAAATGAAAGTTCATTCTTTTAGCTTCAAAATAAGCCATGTTTGATCTTTCTACCACTTTAAGTAAATTTACCAGAGCTGTTAGAAAAAAGATCAAAAATGCCGAATTTTACTCATCGGCGGAGCAAAAAAATGGCTATATCTCGAGAATAAAATTTTTTCGAGAAAAAAATAAAACAGTTTGGAGGTACAGAATATTGGTGCATATTTCCTACCAAGTATGATCAAAATCAAAAATGGTGCGGCACGGCCCATTTGCTGATTTTATATGGAATGACCCTAATATGTATTGGACTCAGCCTGGACCAATTAAAAGAAACATACAAATAATTTTTAAAATAAATAAAAAAGGAACGTGTAAATGGCTTCTTCTTTCAAATGTACCAATTACACCAAGGTAAAGATTTTACAGTTTGTTTTGAAATCAGTTTATTGTAAACTAAATCAGTTCTTTCCAAAAAACTAAGAATTAATCTTTTTTTTTTTTTTTTGACATAAGATTTTTTTTTCCATGCGTAATAATGAATAATGCGCAGGATATGTTGGTGAGAAAAGCCTTCAGTTATCTCACTAATGAATGTTGTTATCAATTGTACCAGTCGGGGGACCCGAGCACGAGTCGATTCATCTACCCGATTTTAAGTGGAATAGGTAAGGCTTCTTTTTTTTACGAGCACCAATAAGGTAGAAGTCCGAATTTTCTCAACACACATGCCATAAGAATCGTTTATATAGCAGGCAGCCATTAACAGCAAGCCACATTCATACAGAGAAAGGGCAAATGACAGAAGAGTGAGAAAGTATACTCATTCCAAATTTAACAAATGATAGTTTCGTCTTTTTTTTTTCCACTAAATGTTTTTGAAAAAATGTATTAACAATTTTTTCATTGTTCCTAGATTGTTTCATCTTGGAACACTTTGAACTAACCCTATGATTTTCAAAACATCAACGTAAAAATCAGTTTTTTTCTGTTTTTTTTTTTTTTTTTTTTTTAGTTATTTATTATATTTAGGTAACGCTAGGAGAGTTTGAGCACAATTCAATAAATTCAAAGTAATTTTTTTATTATTTTTTAAATTTATATAAAATATTTAAGAATAATTATAATATTTTTATTATGCTTTTCCATTGCTATTCTGCTATCATGGTTTATTGTAATGCAGTATTTTACTCAAACCATAAAGTACATTTTTGTGTACTCTGTCCTTATCGGGCCAGAGAGATTGAACGCTTGGGTTGTAGCGACTGTTCTTAATAACAATACAATTCTATTAATAAATACTAATAGTTTCGCTTAAATTATGATATTGTAAGGTTTTTGTGTGGGAATTATATAGGAATGTCAAATATACATTCTACCCATCCTCGTTGCCCAGAAAATGAGTTTGGTCTATGACCTCTCAATATCTTAATAGAACCATGCATATTCCAGGGGTGACAACCGAGGGGAGATTATGGTGCAGACTGCGCCGTTGAAATTTTTATGGGGGCATTTTAAATCTTTGCGTTATTCGTTATAGGAAGACTCAGTTATTATTCATGGGGTCAGAAATGTGTTGCAATTGAGAGGGGCCCCACGAAAAAAAGGCCCGAAGAGGATTCAAAAAGGTAAATAAAAAATACTTTACATTATTCTTTCCATCATTAAGGGTCCAGATCCGTAAATACATTGCGATGAGCCCTCAAATTGTAAATCCGTCAATGGGACCCTTCGGCAGCAATATGAAGGGGAGGAGTGGGGGTTGAGTCCCCTTAGAAAGCAATACTTTCTTTTTCTGCCATTTTTCGACAAAAATATTAAAACACTTTTTCTTCGGCCACTAATGAATAAGTTATTTAAAATGTCAACTTTTAATAACTCTAATCTGCACTGAAATAGCTTTCCGAAATAGGAGACCCCCCTCTCCCCCCAAAAAAGGGAAAAAAATTTCATATAGGCGCCCATGCTGGGACCAATGCTTATTCTGCCAGGACAAAATAACTATTTTTACCGTTTACTACAGCAAAAACTACAGCTTTTTCACGTCATTAAAGACAGAGTGAAACCCGATTTCTGTTAACCCTCGCATAAAAGCCATCTTATCTGCCCCCGCTGAATCTGCTTCTCGCTAACTTCATAATTTTAGAATTCCACACTGTGGGAAGACCATAACTTTCCCCCCTCACCGCATTCTTCCCGGTACATCATAGTCGTCACCACGGCTACAAAAATCCGAACCTGGGCCAAAAAAACGAACGCAAAAATAATGAGGCATTCACAGAAATTCTCGTTTTAGCCCCGCTCTGATCGCACACCTTCTTTATTTTACGAGCGTTTAGGCCATAAAGAATGCTCTGGGCTGCGGGGGTGGCAGAGGCTGATAGAAGAATCGCAACCCCTGCCGAATAGTGGGAGGTCTTTTTTAAGGCGCTCTGGTTAGCATCAAGACGGCAGCATTTCTTTCAAACCCCCCCCCCCCTCTCTTGTCGCCCCCCAGATCGCCCCTTTCCATTGGCAGGCACCCTGTTTTTATCTTCTCCCCATACTCCTAACTTGTGTCATCTAGTTGCGGAGGAATCCGAGCTCTGATTTCGTGCCAACTCCTAAATAGAAGAAAATAGGGAAAAAGTGGTACAGTGGCATAAGGGCTGTCGAGGTAATTGCAGCACAACCCGTTTATCCGGACTAACAGAAACCAAAAGCAACCCGGGAAATTAAAAATCAGGATAGAACGAATAGGGGCCGTATTTAAGGGTTATAGGGTTCAAATCCCCTCCGAAATTTTCCAAAACTATTACGAAAATGCTTTTCATAGTTTCTAACTGAAAAAAATATTATTTCTATTTGTTTTTTTAATTTTCTTATTTACTTTGAAACTGCATTTGAAAAATGAAATCATCATTATTGAATAATTGTACAAATTAAGTGTTTTATATGCAGTATTTATTTTTATTGTAGTTATTGCAAACATAATATCTGAACAATGCACCTTTCCATTCAAATTTTCAATAGCACAAAAAAAAAAAAAAAAAAAAAAACTTCAAATCTGTAAGTACCAAACTCTATATTCAGCACATCTTATAAAGGTCAAAAGAAAGAAATTCTTATAAGTATTCCTTCCACGGACGTCATTTCAAGTTTTTCCAGGGGTGAGGGCAAAAAGGTGAAAACACAATGCAATTTCATCGGAAAACAGCAAAAACCACGCCCACTTATATGTAAATACATTGGTTTCCCAAAGCCAGGGGGGAGGCAATTGACCCCCCCCTGCCCCCCCCCCTCTAAATGACGGGCCTTACTCCTTTGAATGCACGTGTATGAGTAAACTCATCTATCCAGTTTTTTTTTTCCCCCTTCATTAAAAATATGAGTCATTTTTTTTAAAAACATTTTTCATATTATTACCTTTTTAACTAAAATCAACAGAATATAGAACATGAAATCACATTTTATTGATTTTACGAGTAATGGGTTTGGTAAAACCCTGCCCGAAACTAAGGCAGGAATTCAAGTGAAACACGGACGATCGCAACTCACCAATGCAATCGCAAATTCCCAAATTTGGATACGTTGCAATCGCTACGAGATGCGATTCTAATGTATTCGACTTCCAGTAGCGATTGCAATTTGCGATCGACTCAAAGCGATTGCAATGGTGTTTCACTTGAATTCGGCCCGAAGGTCTGGTTACGACCCTGGCCCGGAATGAGCAGACTTGCTTTTTTTTACAATAAAACAACTTCTCATAAGAGATCCGACTTAGTTTTACCTACCTTATCATATTTCTATCTGTAATCTATATACATAAAAGACAACTTTTGAAAACGTATGTCCGGGGTAATCTTCCAAACTACTGAACCGATTTTAACCATTTTTTCACCGTAGATAGCTACAGTAACAGGGAGCAGGATAAGCTATAATTTATTTCTAAAAAGCTTAGTTTAAAAAAGTTATTATGGAAAACAGTTAATTTTATGTCATTTCCCCATTAAATGATTAAATTTTCAACCCATTGTTGCAAAAATTTGGTGCCATGCAGCAACAATATTGATTGTAATCATATTGAAAATTTTGAACCAAGGCTTCTCTGGAGTAAGTATGGAATTTATTGCCTTCTAAGGATTTTTATATTTATCTGAGCCAACAATCGCTAACGGGTGAAATAAAAAAAAAATGATTGTGGCAATAGTTAGAGAATAGAAAGTGTTTATAGTCAAAAAAATTTCTAAATTAGGTACATAAGATGTTTTCACCTCACCAATGTTGTCACGAGGATACATTTCCTATTTACTCAAACATTATTTGTAGCTTGCTATTTTTTTTAGCTTGCATTATTTTTTTTATAGTTTATCCATAACATAGCCATTGTTTACAGAAGTAGCCATTATGTTTATAGATATGCACTTTAGTGTTGGGAAATTTATGAACGAGTTTCACTAAACCACCCTACACCCACAGAAACCCGGGCAGGGCCGGGTACCCGGCTAGTGTATAAATAATACTGACAAGCACCCGAGCAGGGCCGGGTAATGTGCTAGTTTTCTATGAATTAAAACACACACACACACACACATTTGGATTATTAATATTATAAGTGCATTTATTCTTCGAGAAAATAAAGAAAGGAAAACTGTTTCTAATGTTTTAAAAAATACTGAATGGATGATTGGTTACAAATAAATATTAACCCTGTGACAGGTGTTTGGATTATAATGGGGTGGCTGCGTGCCCCGCGCGATCTCTGATGGGTTAAAATACCAATATTTTCTTATATATTCAGAAAAGGGATGAAAATCAACTATGGGTACAAAAGCGGTGTAGAATTTTCACCATTAGTCAAAAATACTCTATAACGAGGAGGGGAAAAAAAATGTTACTCTCTCAGATAGTGAAAACGAATTATCCTGTTTTGTCTTCAATCATTCTTACTCGATTCGAAAGTTAAGAGTGTTAAAAGAAATTGAAAAGATTTTTTTCTCTCTTCATCTCCAAGTTGTCCTCCTTGTAAGTATCTCCCCAATTGCCCCACTTTAAGGGGGCTCACTCGACTGAGACGGATTCATTTCTTTCTGGAAAGAGAAATTCGAAGAAATTTCTTATCGCCTAACTGTTTGTATGGACCACATCGAAGCGTTGAACCATTAATTTGCTTCAACTGCTGTCAAGTCGAAGCACCATTATTGGGGGATGATATGCGTTCGTTTTGATTTTAGAAGAAAACTTTCAGGGATTGTTCAAATATTACGGATTGAATTGCAAACTTGGATGCAAGAGGGGACAGCTAAATTTTTCGAGAACTTTCTGGGATCACAAAAATTGGTTAAAAAGTTAATTTAAAAAAATGTCCTCTTTGTATTCATACATTAATATGTGAAGGAAAAAATCTAAAGTACCATTTTCTCCCCTGCTTTTCGACTGATTTTTTCAATTTTTTTTAAAAATCTTCCTCGTTTAGTAACTATTGCCGAGTTTTAGTGGTACTGTCTACCCCGCTTACACGAACACTGTCGGTTCCAAGAAATATTATTCGATTAAGCGGGGTATTTGTTTAAACGGGGATCTTAATGCGTCTATGATGGCATGGGGAAGTATTCTGTTCTAGGATGTTTTATTCGTCTAATCGGTGTATTCGTTTATCCGTCATCCGATTAAGCGGGGCCGACAGTATCGCTGAAACGTTTTGAAAACAAACGCTAAATAACGAAAGTATTAATTAAAAAATCATTTATATGGACCATATCGGAGCGTTGAACCATTAATTTGCTTCAACTGGTCAAGTCGAAGCATTATTATTGGTGGATGATATGCGTTCGTTTTAATTTTGGAAGAAAACATTCGGGGATTGTTTAAATTTTAAGTATTGAATTGAGAACCTTGATGCTAGATGGAGCAGCTAAATTTTTAGAAAACTTTCAGGAATAACAAAAAACGATTCAAAAATAAATTTGAAAAATGTTCTCGTTGTCTTCTATGTATAAAAAAATGGATGTATGTATATGTTTGTTTGTATGTTTGTTCCTGATACAAATCGACAGTTTTCGTCCGATTTTCATCCAACTTGGCATAGAGGTTCTCAATGCACTAGAATTCACATTGCCGGGGTTTTGAAATTTTTTTAAAATCCAAAAAGCTGAAAATTAAAATTTTTGTCTCAAAAAGGCCATTTTCTTTCAATTTTGAACAGATAGAGTAATAAAGATAAGCTTTTAAGCATACAAATTGACAAAATTTAACACATTTAAATACGAGTATTTTCCAACAAAGATTACGATTAGCAATGAATTATCAATTTAAGATTATTTTAGAGCTATGTTGTATTAGTAAACACCCGGGCAACGCCGGGTAAAAAGCTAGTCAGACATAAATACGTGAAAGAAAAACTTAGGGCCCCTTTTACTCTTCTGTTTGTCAACAGATTTTTTCATTTATTTTGTTAAGTAGCTTTTGCCGTTTTCGTGTTAATCTTATTAGCCTCTAATAAACGTTTTAGTGTTATCACTAAAAAGTTTTAAACACAAATGCTCATTAGGAGTTATTCATTAAAAACTCAATTTTTCAATTGAAACTTTTTTTTTAACTTTGAAATTTGTCTTTTAAAATTGTCTTCTCAAGCTTTGTGTGGTTGTAAAACCCGTTAAAAATACCTCAAACGAGTTTTTCACAAAGAAAACAAGAGAAACAAAGAGAAAGTTTTCGAAACTCAAATTGTCTAAATTAACAAAAAAAAAAAAAAAGTTGCAACCTTTTTTTCAGCTGGAGATACGCATAACTTTCGAATTGCATTATTTTTCAACATTTACGCGAACTATAAGGAGCGTGAAAGGTTGAATTTTATTTGATTTTCTTTTAAAATCATAAATTACCCTTTCCACACGAAAAATTCATTGTGACACTTCAAGTTTGGCATGGTTAGAGGGCCTGTAAAAAGTATTTCCTAACATTCTCTTTGTAAACTCGAAGGGCCTAAATTGTATAGAAAAAAGTGCTTTAAGTAAGTGTAAGTTATTTTAATTTTATTTTTTGGGCGGGAGGTATAGTTAGCCTGAAGCAATTTTAGAATAATATGTATAGCTATTTCTCATTTGAGTGTTGATAAATAAAATTCTTATACTCGCTTTAGATGAAAAAATACAGGGTGTCCACTCCTATCGTGGACCAATAGCTAATTTCTAAACCGTTAGAGATAAGTATATAGTTCATTTGGGAAAAAATCTCCAAATTACGAAAGGAATTTTGGGTCTATTCAATGTTTTTCAAAAAATCAAATTTTGAAAGAGTTACGAAATTTAAATTTTTATGCAGTCTCCCAGTCCTATCAATCATATTTAGTAAAACATTCTCGACACTGTAACGTTTAAAACTAAAAAAAAAAATCACTGTTCTACCACAAAAATTGACCGAGTTATGACCTTTTAAAAAATCAAGATTTTGCATTACTTCATAACGTCATCGAGAGATCGCTGAAGGGACCGTATGCAAAATCATTCAAAATCTTGATTTTTCAAAACGTCATAACTCGGTCAATTTTTGTCGTAGAAGAGTGATTTTTTTTTAGTTTTAAACATTACAGTGTCAAGAATGTTTCACTAAATATGATTGATAGGACTGGGGGGCTGTATAAAAATTTAACTTTAGTAACTCTTTCAAAATTTGATTTTTTGAAAAACATTGAATAGACCTAAAATTCCTTTCGAAATTTGGAGATTTTTTCCTAAATAAACTATATGCTTATCTCTAACGGTTTAGAAATTAGCTATTGGTCCACGATAGGAGTGGACACCCTGTATAAAAGAGTAAAATTTAAAATGTTAGAATAATATAAATCTCCCCAAAAACAACAGTGTTGTAAAAAAATCCCCCGCCAAGAAAACCTTAAATACTCAGCCTTAAAAAGTTATGATATCGAGTTTTCCCGCCAAGTTTGTGCCAAACTACAACTAACCTGTATGTATAGTTCTTTTAAATTGTTTTCAGTTTTGCCAGGCGGGAAGCTTTGTCTTGTGAGGTGGTTGCTTAATGAGTAAAAACCGGGTATAATAGACAACAACCGGTTTAACGAGAGCTGGCGGCTCAAAGTAATGTTAATTTCCCACTCTCCGCACTTTTCCCCTGATGGTTGTCATAGTTACGGTGCTGTGAACTTTTCCCCACTTAGCTTTTGCAGAAATGGTTGACCCTTTTATGACCAGTAGCCTAAAAACGGGATGCTTGTTAGTTACTGCATACAAAAACCCGTAATGGGTGTATCATTTTACTAAAGCTGTTTTTCACAAGTTAAATAGTCCTTCTTCTTGAGAAAACCAGATAGAGCCACTTTTCGGACGTCAGAGTTTATTTATTGACAACTATTTTCATACAAATCAGTCAAGCAACGATCCAGCATGGGTAGTAAAGCCCCAGAAAGTATTTTTCTTTTTTCGCGAACTTATTTTTCATAAAATTAAACAATTTCTAAATGATTTGCTTAAAATGGATCACAGATGCCATCTGTAATGTTACTTTGCAAAAATAAAGTCAAATAAGGTCGTATTTTGCTCACCTATCTGCAAAATATCCCATAAACAGGACGTTAAATAACTTAATAAATATGGCAACGGCGAACTATTTTAAGCCTAAAGTGTATGTAAACCATTCCAAGTAAGAGTTTTAAGCAGATAAAAATTGAAAAAAAAAAAAAAAAATGCTTAAAAAAAACTTAGGCATAAATGGGTTCAATCTAAACGGTTAATAAAATACTTTTTGAAGTATTAAAATAACGGTTACTCATGGTGGCAGGTCCTGCTGAAACAAACTTTTTATCACTAGATTTGTTAGAAAATGTTAGAAGTACTGTCCAAAATGTTTTCGTGCGACCTCCGCCTCATCTGCGCACGCGCCAAGTCTCTTTGGACTTGCTCGAAATAGGGGGAAAAGCAACAAGGAAGTAGTAAGCGAACTAAAGCTGAAGGCGTCGGGTAGTGCGCATCCAAAACCTAACTCCCCTTTTCCAGATGGAAGCGTCCGTGGTTCCCAGGCGCACAAAACGCAAACAGACAGTAACTGAGAAATGACGATATAAATAAAAGCGTAATCCTCATTCGATAAACATAAATGAAATTCTCTGTAAACTCGTAATTGGCTGTCCGGAACGAGTATTTTAAAAATAATAAAGTGTAAAAAAGTAATTATCGCTCTTATTACAAGTTAAGCATTAACACTTTGTGACCCAATTGTAGTTGGAACGATAATATTTTTTTTTTCTATAAATTATTTAAGCACCAAAAACACAGTCTCCTGGCTGTCCCAATCCTATACTTTAACACTTAAAGGCAATATTTCAAAAAAAAAAAAAAAAAAACTATTAACGCTACCTAAATTTGGCAATTAATATCTAAAAATAGAATAATGCAACCATATTTTTTTTATGAAATAAGGCCTAATTAAGTATTTCTAAAACTTAAAACTCATGTAAAGTCAATCCGGAGATTTTTCAAACAGCCCCCTGCTACACATTCAAAGCTTTAATAGAAAAATCTGTTACTCTTGCAAATGTTTTTTGTCATGAAGTTTAAAGTAATCAGTATCTCCCCAAAAACAACAGTGTTGTAAAAAAATCCCCCGCCAAGAAAACCTTAAATACTCAGCCTTAAAAAGTTATGATATCGAGTTTTCCCGCCAAGTTTGTGCCAAACTACAACTAACCTGTATGTATAGTTCTTTTAAATTGTTTTCAGTTTTGCCAGGCGGGAAGCTTTGTCTTGTGAGGTAAATGAGTAAAAACTTCCCGCCTGGCAGGACTGAAAACAATTTAAAAGAACTATACATACAGGTTAGTTGTAGTTTGGCACAAACTTGGCGGGAAAACTCGATATCATAACTTTTTAAGGCTGAGTATTTAAGGTTTTCTTGGCGGGGGATTTTTTTTACAACACTGTTGTTTTGGGGGAGATATCACATATTTTTGCATTAATATTATATCTTTGCCTGTTTTTTTTTTCTCTTCAAAATTTACTTTGCATGTTTTTTTTTCCCTTCAACATTTTTCTTGGCGGTCCGACATCTGTGGTTTTCTTGGCAGCATGCATTTGGTGCAAAAGTTCAAGGTAGAGCCGCTATATAGACAGGCCGACGCATCAAGATTAAGTTTCACCACTTTGGATCCAATTCCTTAACTTTTACTTTCATATTTTCATTGTTGCGGAGTAGGGTTACCAGAAAAAAGTTTTGGCACATTGCTAAGCTTTGCCAAATCCGCGTGCCGCTAATAATTGCTCACAGTGAAAAATTACCAAAACGCGATTACTGGCCAGAAAAGACAACCTCTCAAACACACAAGCACGCGTTGGATCCAAAGTGGTGAAACTTAATCTTGATGCGCCGGCTCGTATATATAGGGGCCTTAGTTCAAGGATCTTCTTCAGTCTAGGATAAATTTGAAATCAATCACAATGTACCACCCGAACCGACGCAAAACAAAGCTAGTTGCTAACAATACTACGATTAAATTAAAACTTTAAAAAAAAAACCCCAACCCTTACGGCCGATCTCATATTAAAATGAACTAAATTGAAGATCCCTTTTAAAAGCCTTATGCAATAAAATCAATTACAAATATTTTATTTGTTAACAAATAGAAACTGGCAACAGATGAAATTATAAATCATTGAGTTTTCTTTCCTCGTGGCCCAACAATGAAAACATAAATGCTCAGATGTTGAACAGAGCTAGTAGATAGAAATCGGACCAATTTTAAGCATTAATAACTCCGGGGTGCGATGACCCCGGGGGGTAAATTTTGGGAAAATGTCCTCAATATCTCATCGAGAATATTCATACCAAAAATCAGCACTAAAGACCCCCGGGGAGAAAAGATACGGAAAATAAAAACGAGGGGGGAGGGGGGAGGGGGGGAGGGGGTCGAAAAACCCCCTATGCCGAGCTTTGGGACAAAATAAATGTGGGTGCAAAACAGAGATGGGCGTATTTGTATTCGTAAATCCGAATCCGAATCTGATTCACAACATCTTAACGTGTCAACCCGAATGCGAATACATTTGTATTTACAAATGTGAATTCGAATTGATTCGTATTTGCAAGTGTGAATCCGAATCCGAATTTTGAATTTTCACCTATGAATACGAGTCCGAATCTTTTCGGATTTACACCTATGCATCCAAATCATTTCGGATTCACATCTATGAATACGAATCCATTTGGATTCGCACTTGGATTCTCTTATAAATTCAACTTAAAACGTAAATATAAATAAATTAGAGTTACCCGCCACGGCTTTGCTCGTGGTAAAATTTGCACTGCTGTCGTTGTATCCATAATGCACGAATAAAAAAAAAAAAACACACAGGAAGTACAAAAAATGGAGAAATACGCTATGAATTAAATAGTTTTAATTAAATTTTAAAAAATCTAAGGCGAATTAAAAAAATTTCAAGCTTGAGATGCAAACGACAAGTATGCGGACTAATTTTGTACCAATTTGCATAATCGTACGTTGTGTAAATTTTCCAGGAGAGTGTTTGACCCGCCCCCATGACGTCATCAAACTTTGATTTTATACATATAGATAACTGTTTGACTTCTGAAAAGCGCAAACGTGTTTTAGATTTGCAAAATTCGATGAGAAATTTCCAATTTTTATCGTTGTTGAAACTTATCCAGTTGTATTCCCCAATTCAGTATCCATAAGAAGAAAGTGCCAAAAGTGAGTAAATTTGTTTGACGTTTAATATATTTACTGATCTTAAATCTTGTTTATTTTGTAATTATGTGCTATTATTTTAAAATTTATTTGTTAACATTCTCATTATTTACGTACAGAAATACTTTACAATATGCTCGTGAGGAAATTGAATCGGTAAAGCACAAATATGGCATACATGTGTTTTGAGGGCAACAATAACTACTTTTTCAATGCATGTGTGAAATCATTTGAAATTATTGTTATTTGTAAAATATTCACTGCCAATTTTATTGTAACAAATCAAATGTTGTGTTTCATAGACAGTAGGGTGGTCCTTACTTATATGGGAATTTATTTTTTAGAATTTCGCAAGCGACCAGTTTTGTGACACTAGAATAAAAAATTACTCACGCAAATTTTGAGCTCACTCGGACTATATCAGCACGTGCCTACACCT
>JAXGGA010018637.1:0-21665 GCA_038373865.1 Uloborus plumipes | reverse complement strand
AAATGTTCAAATTTCCTACCTGGTAATTTATATCTTCAATAAACAAGAGGAAGCATAAAATATAACGTATTCTTTTTATAGTAAAGACACAGTTCTGAAGCATCAGATATTTTTAAAATTATTGTGATTACTGATAAAAATGTGCTGTCAACTAGTGACAAAATTAGCATGTATTTCGTTGCATGTATTTCTTTTTTTTTTTATCATATAACTGATTTGTATGTAATTAAAAAAATGAGTCTTTTAAATTAAAATAAATCATATGTTGCAGAAATGCAACAGTGGGAAGTTAAGGGTTAAAAAAAAAGGAAAAAGCTGGTTTTGATAATAAGCGTCTTATAGACTCCCGAAAGTTGGTAATTATTATCTCAAAAATATATTATTGTTTTTCCGTTTGTACAGCTAAAAGTATTTTTTGTCTAAATCAATGCCATTGTATCTATAAGAGAATAAGCAAAACAAAAGTGCTCAGAAACTTTATGTAACTTTAATGGCATAAAGTTGAAGCGAAAGTAAATCTTATACAACTCTGTTCTTAACAGGAGAAAAAAAACTGAAAATTCAACTATTAATTTAAAAGCAAAGAACGTACAATTTTGTATCTTCACTTTCTAAAAAAAAGAAAGAAAGAAAAAATACTCTTCTTTTTTTCTGAGCTCTAAAAACTTTTTACAATCAAAAGCTTAAAATGAAACTTAATCTGTCACGAGTAAGTAAGCGATGATGAACGAGTATTTCTCCAAGGAAAGAAAAAACTTGAGACTGAATGCCTTAGGAAATCCTTCTTGACTTCACAATCGTATTCTTTGTTCAGAAACGAAACTATACGGTGGAAAAAAGGTGAACTCCTTAAAAAAAATAAGAAAATATCTATCCGAAAGCGGATATCTGTCAAGTACAGATTGACGCATATTTTGTAAGCCCTCCATCTTTTTGTCAGTTTAAACACCACGAAAAAACGTTCACTTCGCTTTTCTTTCGAAATGTTTTGTAGAATCGGTAGTTTTTGAAGTTTACGCTTCTGAATACTCGACTGATCTTTACGAAATGTTCTGATGTAGCTAAATTTCTCAATGAATGTAATCAGAATCTCTAATTAAATTCTTCTTTAGCCTTTCTGTTCGAATGCATTCGAGGTATCAAATAAAATATTTATTACACAGTCCTCAAAGATAATTAATAAAATTCTAGACTTAAAGGTAAATTGAACACATCCAGCTTAAAAGTATTATGTCTCAGGGGTGCCAACAGGGGAGATTATAGCTCAAGTTGTGCCATCAAAATGGGAGGGGGGTATATTCAGAACTAATTTATTTATTTAAATTATTTAATTATTTAATTTTTTAATTTAAATAATTTGCGGATTTTTTTCAAGTACACATTATTTATTAATTTAATTTTCAATTTAAATTATCTGTTTTATTTCTTTATTATTATTTATTTATTTATTTTTGTGTGCCTGTGTGTGTGTGTGTGCTTGGAATGTCTGGAAAAAAGGGCAAAAAAAAAAAAAAAAAAAAGATTATATTCTGCACATAGGGGAAGACCGCCTATATTGGACCCCCTAAGAACAGGAGGCCTGTGTCGCTCAATGGGAAGCAAAACAGAAATAAAAAATAGGGCATCGTAAGCTAAATTTAATCAAGAACCGACCTAGGAGCTTCAATTTTCTGAAACTATGAAAATTATTTTTTAAAAAATTATCTTATAAAAAGTTGCAAAAGTCCAATTTAGGAATATATGCGCCTAAATTGAACCATGCGCTTCCTAAATTAGACCGTACCAGGAAATCGTAGAATAATGTATACTTGAACTATACAGATTTTTTCCAAGATTTGCAATAGAATTTCTTTTGCTTCGGCCTCATTTAGGTAGTGTTGATAAACTCGCCGATGGCATTTCATACACTTAATCATGTTTTGCACTTCATCTCTATGACATATATTGCAATAACAATTGTTTTGTGCAGTTTCTTGCTTCTTCTTGTGTGACTTTTTCCGCTTTATGCCTCTTTTATACGGCGTAAAAATGATTGATGAGATAGCCTTCCTTTTTGTTCCTTCTATTTTTTTAGGCAAAGGTGATACGTGAGCAGGCTTTAAAAGTCATAGTTAGAGTTGGCAATCATTTTTTGATGAGAACTATCCGCCTAATCTGTAGAACTTGTGCTAATTTAAGTCGTAGCTAGTTCTTGTACATGGTGTACAACTAACACCGAACATGTAACATGTTCACTTTGAGTAATTTTATCTGGACTACTTGCCTCTAATTCTGCTGCAGTCAATGTCATTAAACACATGTCAATTAACAGGCCAAACTCATGTTCTTTAGCATCAACTCACAGAATTTGCAATGGCATTGATTGCGGCTTGCCCATAAGAGTTACAAAACAGTTCTCTTATGCGATATTAGATAATGGATTTCATTAGATGTTCTCGCATCCATGTATCACATGCTCGATTAAAATATGTAGACAGACTGAATAAAGACTACATTTACGTGCATGATGTGCTTATAGAGAAAGCATTATTACATCGTTCTCGTTAGCCTAGTTTATTGCATTAATGTTCTTTATGTAAGTGCTGTGCCTATCCATTAAAAGAAGGACATTCTTTTTACATTGCTTGGCTTAACAGTTTTGATGAAATGTTGTATCAATTGTGTGAATTATCGTTTGTGATCCAACCTTTTTTTTTTTTGAACAAGCATATTGCTCTCCAGGGAAGCTTTTACGATAAGTTCATAGATGGAACGTAATCTTTTGAAAATAAGCAGGGGAGTTTGCTATTCTGTTGCACTCATGCAGCAAATAACCATTGTGTTTCTACCATGTTCACCACTCATACTGCTCCAGCCTGATGTTTACCTATATACGTCAATATATTTTGGTGTATTTGGACAGTAAAAAGACCGGCTTCATCTGCACTGAACATTTTAGTAGCATATAAATTGTTTCTTTTTTAATCGTTTCGAAAATATCGAAGAATTTCATATTTTTCTCTCGATAAACATGCGTAGATTTTATTTAAGCTAATAACTATGTTTAACAACCTGAAACTGCAGCTTAATGGAAAAAGAGAAAAAAAAAACATATATTTTAAGAAGTTGCAGCTTCTGCTTGATAAAAATGTGCTAGACAAAAAAGTTTAAACGAATATCGTAAATAGGTGTTAAAGTAAGCTTAAAATAATTTTAACTTCGCTATTAAATAAGACGAGTAGCTTATTTTATGTTACGATTAATTAAAAGTCTTCTTTAAAATCATACCCTTAAATTGAACCACCGGTCCAATATAGGAAAATTTTTTCGGTCCAATAAAGGAAAACACGTCATTTTTTATTCTTCAGCTCATTGCTCTGTCAAAAACTATCACAATCGCGCATGTAAATACATCGATGCAATCCTTATTAAACACAGATTATAATACTGTAAAAGCATTTTACCGCAATTCACAAGTTTTTTCGTTATCCTTCTAGAAAGAAGTTCTCAAAATAAGATTTCGCACGTTTTTAACACAAATCAAGCCGTAACTTACGCTAAACAGTTCGAAGACTCGTGAAACTTCATACACATTGATTTCATTCATAAAACTTTATATTTCTACTGTTAAAGTGTAGCACAGATCTATGCACTAGATTTTAAGCCCGAAGTCCAATTTAAGCAGTGGTCCAATATAAGCGGTCTTCCCCTAATTCTAACTAAAAATACTAATATATATATAAAATAGCAACTCTAATTAAAATAAATAAATAAATAATATTAAAAAAATAATAAAATAAAAAAGAGAGGTAAAAATAAAAATAAAAAGCGCAAATGGCTGTGATTTGGGGGGGGGGGGGGCGGGTGATTTGCACCATTGAGCTTGGGGGGGGGAGGGTACTCCTGTTATGTCCTATTCAATTTAAATTGTTTATGGTTGTTCAGAGTAATTAAAGACAATTTCTGGAAGTGGAAATTGCAATTGTTAGAATTTAAAAATGTATTTTTTATGTGCGCTATGAGTACCGTAATCGTCGAGCATTTACATACGCACAATTCGTAGGTTCTCTACTGAGATTCCAACAATAATCTCCAATCATATTAGGGATATGTCTGCATTGATATTGGGACTCTACTGCAGAAGTATCTTAATGGGAGCACTCTCCGTTCTTGTCCCATAGAGTTTGCATAGTTTCAGGGAAAAAATTCAAGTGAGATTCAAAAAAGACTCTATTTGGTCATATTAACTCACATAATATTGGGTAAATTTTGTACGTCACTTCTAATTATTATTCTCACACCAAATATTTCATCGCATTTCTATAAAATGTGTCGCAAAATACTAAAAATAATCGGAACTACTTCTTACTTCCTAGGAACGAAGTAATGGAGAAGTATTTCATCAGCAAAAATTTCTCACCCAAACTTCACCACTATTTTATACTTTGATCACCCATTAAGCAATTTTGATTAGTTTTTCGTCACATCTCTTTTTATGTGCAAGAAAATGTTAGGTCTGCCAAGAAATTCATTTTAACTCGTTCGTTGGTGACTTCTGTAGTCGAATATGTAGGTATGTGTGTAAGTATATATTTCGTATTACTCAAAAAACGGTTTGACATTAATTGTTAGGGGGTAAACCAGAAATATTTTTTACAAAATAAATAAATAAATGAATAAAAATAAAAATTAAATATTTTCTCAAAAACACTTTTGTGAGTTTATTTTGTACGACAAGATTTGTAGTGCCCTTGATATTTTTTACTTCTACTGGTCAAATTTCAAAAATACATTGCCACTTTGTCAAAGAAACTAGGCGTGAGCTCTATGCGTGGGCGAGAATAACACCATTCATTTCAAACTGTATTTTCAAGTCAGTAACATAACTATATGCAGAACCTTATGAATAAACCACAGGAGAAAGCTCTGTTTGCTTCCCTTGTCCGATCAAACTATTCATACAAGTATCGTTATGAGAACAAACCCAACAATGCCATTTTAATATTGATGAGCAGCTGTGTGAATATTGAATAATGTCAAGTTGAGGACAGCTGTGGATTCAACTACGGTTGTTCACTTGCATTACAGGCACGAATGTATTAAATCGTCATGTATTGGGTTTTTTCACTAGTAGACTAATCTACATAACTTGGCTGCTGTGGAGGGAAAATGCTCCCCCCCTCCATCTTCGGTAACTTTGCAAGATTTTCACTGCCTTTGACATGGCTTGATATTATTTATTTACCCTCATTCTTAAAGAATACTGTAGAGCATAGACCAATATTAAACCTTCTGTGTTCCGAAAAAAAATGCTTATCCCAATAAGATATGACGCAATACAAATATTATTTGTTAAGAATTTAGCAGCATTTTTTTTTCTTTTGAAAAAACGCTAGTCATACATAGTTTCTTCAAAAAACCCTTCATAACAAGAGAGGAAAAATTTTTCTTCTGAGACAATATTTAAATAGTTCGATTGTCTACAAAGGTAATAAAATGAATTAATATTTGCATTGAATGTGGTACATTTTTGGTAAATGCATATTAGGTGGTGCTGGTGCACTACAAGATTGATGACGTCCTCCTCAAATGGTAGTGAGTACTCACCCTGAAGAGGACCCTTCTCCTCAAAAAAAAGGAAAAAAATCAGTTAAGACAGCTTCCCAAAATATTCCAATGGCACAAATGTGCAATGGACCCCACAGTTAATATGAGCACTCCGGCAAATTAGTATTTTTTAAAAATTTGAATCAACAAATTTTCTGCAATATTGAGTGGTTTTTGTGGTTTTGCATACTTTTTTATGCAATAAATAAATAAATAAAAAAAAAAGATTTTTTATAGTATCTTTCCCCACAAACCCGACACACAAGATATTGAAACTTTGTTTTCAAGATTTTTTTTTTTTTTTGTTATTTTTGCGTAATTTTTCTTAAGTAAAAAAAAGTTTTTGAAAAGACAGAATTTTTTGTCACCCCCTTGTTCCCAACCCCCCAAACCTGACGCGCATGGTGTTCGAACTTTTTACCCCGCTTTGTTGGTAGGTTAAGAAGTAAAAATTCCAATTGGTTTCAACTTGTTTATATTTTTTTAATGCTAGGGTACGCGGTTTTTTTCACCTAGTTTTACTGTATTTTTATGAAGTTTCATGAAAAATAAAGTAAAATAGGACATACAAGCAGAAAAAACAGTACTGATATATATGTGATATTAATTGAGCCAATATTTAGAAAAGTGCCAATTTGAAGTTGGAGTTTTCTGAAAAAAAACTTTTTTTACAGAAAAAAACTAATATTGGATTTTAAGTCTAAATTGGGTCTGAATGCAAGAAAATAAAAGGGGGGAGGTCAAGGAAGTTATTTACCCCCTCCTTAGATTACTCACTTTTAAGCCGTTACAGATCTGATAAATGTTACAGATCTGATGTTAATATGAGTTACATATTTGAGTTTATGCTTTCAGTCTTCGTTAACATCTCTAAATATGATATCATTTCCTTGCATTTTTAACATAGAATGAAGATAATTATATTAAAAATATATTATTAGGCTAAAAAATCAAATTTCATTATGAAAAAGCATTTCTTGGAAATAAAAATGAGCGATAAGGATTTTTTAGATAAAATAAATTATGAGATTACCAAATCCAAGCTAATAAAAACATTTGTTTTGTTTTAAAACAACACACAACTTCAAACTTTTCAACACACAACTCTGCTGCTTGCTTTTCTTTAATTAGTTGCAGGAAATTTAATTTCTTGATCAGAAATTCAAATTTAGCATGCTAGTTATTATCTAGTTATTTAACGAAGTTATAAGAAATTGAGGCACAAATATAAACAAATAAATAAATAAATTAAAATAATAATAATTAATTAACTTAATTTCTGCAGTGTCAATTTTTCTATTTTTACTAACTTCTATTGTTAGGTCATACAAACCACAAATGAAGCATTGTACTAAAACTCATTGCTTTTCATCTTTTAAGAACAAAAATATTCAATATATATGGCTAAAGTATGATTTTTGCTTTTTATAATTCTGAAACGTGTGAGTTAGTTCTGTAACATATTTGCTGTTTTCAATGTTACCGCTCTGACTGTTACGGATCTGACAAACTGACAAAGTTTTTTTTTTATTTCCGAGTAGATCGCACTAAACCAAAATCAAACATGTGGTTTTTTCACTTGTAATAAAGGACTATACTTATGTATAAAATAATTTTTAAAATAATAAAAACTGCGCATTTAGAGCGTGTTACCGATCTGATGACTCAAATGACACACATTTTATAAAATCACTTTAAAAAATCTTACCTACAATTTTTGATGCAGAAATGCAAATTTTTAATTACAATTCGATAAAACTTTCCACCAGGTACTCAGTATCACGTGGTATAGTTGCAGGAAATGATTTTGGGAGCCTAAACATAGATCGGAAGTTATTGTTACCACTCTGACGGCGGAACTTGGGACACGCTTATTTCGCATCAGCTAGAAAATCAGAAATCGATTAAAACAAAAATGAAGTAACATAGTAACAAAGGGGTAAAAATAGAATCGTTTTTTGGGCAAATGTGTTTTTTTGGGAAGTTAGAAAGGGCGCATGACCTGTTTGCATGCTAAGCTTTGCTACTTGGGACACGTTACCGATCTGATTTTTGATGTATAAACACAATATTTTCTGATGAAAAAAAATTTTTTTTTTCTGATGTTAGTAGATAAAATGAAAGAAAAACTTATCTTCTTTCTGGGGAAAGTTATTTTTTTAACTAGTTACTGAAATACTGGTGAAAATTCACTTGGGACTCAAATTGGCACTTTTCTAAATATTAGCTCAATTATTCAATGTGCAGAAAAATTGCTTTTTCTTTTCATTGCACTACGCGTACTCAAAACATCTTACTTTATAGAAGTTGGAAACAAAAACTAAACAGACTTACAATTACTTCAAATACGTTGAATCCTTAAGATTCTTGGACATTTTTTGAATAACTAATGCGTCTTGATAAGACAAGATTTATTAAAAAGCAGTTCGCAGCTTCCCACAATAGGATAAAATTCAAATAAGTTAGAACAGACGTAAAACAAACTGAATGTAAAACAAACAGCATATTTCCCATGTTCCCTAAATCTTGAGACATGTTTCTTAAACATGCATATGGAAATTGTCCTTTTTTAATTAAACTATTTCTAGTCTGAAAACTCAATCATGAAAACTCATAAATTTGCATAATTAGGCGGCTCCAGTAACTTTGTGTCAGATACAAAAATCCCATCACGCCAGTAATCTTATATAGTCTGTTAATTAGGTTACTCTAAACCCATGTTTTCTAATTAGATATGTGTTGTCAAATTGCATCAGAAGAAATTTTATCTGAGTGTAAGATAAATTAAAGAATGTTTATTTTGTAACAGGAAAAAATTAAGTTAACTGTTTTTTTTTTTTCATTGGAGGATTCGTTTTTTTCCTATTTAGAAGTGTAATTTGTTTTAAGTTTGATAATCTGATAAGTTTATCAAAATTATCACTAAAAGGTGCTATTTAAATAAATTGAAAACTAAGAAACATGTCTTATGTTTTATTTCACAGTTATCTCTGTAGAGCTCGTACTAATTCTTTTATTTGTGTCATTTGCACTTAAACTTTTTACATTGGAATATAAATTTAACTAAATTTTATTTTTTAAACATTAATCTTCTTAGTACGATCGAGTTCGTGTGCTGAACAGTTCTTTTTACTAGATCGAACTACTGTATATCTCAATATATATATATATATATATATATATATATATATATATATATATATATATATATATATATATATATATATATATATATATATATATATATATATATATATATATATATATATATATATATATATATATATATATATATATATATATATATATATATATATATATATATATATATATGTATATATATATGTATATATATATACAGGGTGTCCACTCCAATCGTGGACCAATAGCTAATTTCTAAACCGTTAGAGATAAGCATATAGTTCATTTGGGAAAAAATCTCTAAATTACGAAAGGAATTTTGGGTCTATTCAATGTTTTTCAAAAAATCAAATTTTGAAAGAGTTACGAAATTTAAATTTTTATACAGCCCCCCAGTCCTATCAATCATATTTAGTAAAACATTCTTGACACTAACGTTTAAAACTAAAAAAAAACCACTCTTCTACCACAAAAATTGACCGAGTTATGACATTTTGAAAAATTAACATTTTGAAGGATTTCGCATAGGGTCCCTTAAACGATCTCTCGATGACGTCATGAAATAATGCAAAATCTTGATTTTTCAAAACGTCATAACTCGGTCAATTTTTGTGGTAGAGGAGTGATTTTTTTTTAGTTTTAAACGTTACAGTGTCAAGAATGTTTTACTAAATATGATTGATAGGACTGGGGGGCTGTATAAAAATTTAAATTTCGTAACTCTTTGAAAATTTGATTTTTTGAAAAACATTGAATAGACCCAAAATTCCTTTCATAATTTGGAGATTTTTTCCTAAATAAACTATATGCGTATCTCTAACGGTTTAGAAATTAGCTATTGGTCCACGATTGGAGTGGACACCCTGTATATATATATATATATATATATATATATATATATATATATATAATATATATATATATATATATATATATATATATATATATATATATATATATATATATATATATATATATATATTTATACATTTTAAGAAATTTGCTTCAAATGCTGAGCTAAAATCTCACAAAACTAATTTAAATACATTTCCATAGAAGACAAATTACAGCGTAATCTATTCTGCAATAATTGAACGACTTGAATTTAAAAAAAATCTTGAAATTTGAAATCTGCTCATTTGTTTGATTTTTATTTCTACTGGTTTATTTTATTGCGACCTTTATAGGTATTTTTGAAAAGTGGCAGAAAGAATGGTTTAACAAGAATCAAAAGTACACTTTAATTGAAGCTGTGTTTTCCGATTCCAATACACAAAATATTCCTTTCATTGAAAATACATCTAATGTTCAAACTTTTAGGATAAAAATTAATGTTCACAGGTTAGTGACTGTTTTAAGTAGTTAAATAAATATTCATCGGTTAAATTGATAGTAGCGTAAATTCCCTTAATTTTGTTTCGAGTAATTAAAAGTTTTATCAAAATTTCAGCAGAAAAATTAAGACCGTGTAAATTATATATTCAAGAGCAAGATTTCTACTTTACCATGGATGCTTTCTTCTATTGTGCAGCAACTTTTGTTAAAAGTTACTTGTAACTTATTTTAAAGCATTTTTAAATGACTTACCCCTTGTTATTTGACCTTTGCAATGGGTTTATTGAAAAGAAGACACAAATACAATATCCCTTCGATATATGGTGCAATAGGAATAATTGTACTTTTGCTTTTTTTCTCGAAAAGTTCTATTTCAAAGAAAAAAAAAAAAAAGAAAAAGGCTATTTTACTTTTGAAATCACACAAAAAACAGTTGCAGTCGTAAAAGAACCTATTTCTTCTTTTTTAATTAATGAGCAAACTCATGTTTTCCATGCATCTAAGTCCTTGCAGTTTAAACTTCAACTGTCGATTCGTGGTATGCGATAAAACAGTAGAAATATTTTAATAATTATCATTAAATATTTTAAATTATTTAAATTGTAAATGTATTTTTTTTTTGCTTTTATTAAAAACTTCCCCTACTTAGTTAATAAATTCATCTTTTTGCAGGCTCTCATGTTGCGATTTTTCTAAGTTAATTGAAACGTTGTTTTTTTATGACCTCTGTATTACTAAAAATTGACATAACGGAGGCCACTGTACAGTACATGCAAAGTCCGTTGCAAATTAAACGGTGTTCTTCTTCTTAAAGATGAATAAGTATTGCAGAAAACTAACTTCTAATATTTTCATAGAGCGAGTTAAATGGCTTTTGGGTCATTCCATGTCAAGTGATCCAACGTTTTTTACCTTACGTTTTTGTATTTCTTTCAAATTTGGCTCATCAATTGTACCCCTCGAGGTAATCAAAAATCTCAATTTTTGGATTTTTATCTCTATTATTTTTTCATTTATGAGACTTTGAACTTTGGAAAAACCCTCGTTTTTCCATGGATAAGGGAACATAAAAGGGACCATAACTCGGCACCAAATATAGATAGAACGATTTGGTAAATGGCATTTTAAAGTACGTTAGTTGCCGCTTAATCGGATATGCAACATGACCAATTTGATAAAAATTTTCTTTTTCAAAAAATGAAAGTTAACTTTCAAATTTAAATTCCTCGAAAAACATATAATGAATTTTTTTGAAAAAAATCTCAAAAAGTCTTGTGTATATTATCTATGTTTGTACAAATTTTTAGATTGGGATCTCAATGGGATCATATTTTTTTGAATTTTTGAATAAAACTGTATAGGAAAAAAATGATATTTTTTAGATTCTATTTATTTAAATACTAAGTTCTCTTGCTTGTGATGGTCTATAAAGTAGTAAACAAACATGAATATGTTTAAAGTGAGCTAGCATGAGCTTATAGATTTGTCAGGTTCACCCCCTCCTCCCTTCCTCTCCCGCACAGCCACTCTTTTTTAATTCAAAACTGTTCAAAATGTTAAAAAAAAAAAAAACTCTTTGATACAAAATGAATAGTAAACTTATTTAAAGTTGGTAAATGAGTTTCCTTATAACTAGACGAAGTATCCCCTCCTCCACCCAAATATACCATTAACGCTGTACTATTATGACGTCTAACCTGGGGATTGAATTGACTATTATTTTTACTCTGGGTAAGTGAGCTAGCATTAACTTGTAGATTGGTCAGCTCCCCCTCTCTTCCTTCCTGACCCAACCATTTTTCCCCCAAACTGTTTAAAATGCTAAAAAAAAGCTTCTTTGAGACAAAATGAACAGTAAACTTATTTAAAGTTGGTAAATGGGCTTCCTTAGAACAAGGCAAAGTACAACCCTTCCCCCACCCAAATATACCATTAACGCTATACTAATATGACGTCTCACCTGGGGATTGATTTGAGGATTATTTTCCCCCTAGGTATATATTGTTTTTCAGACGAAGTGTTTCGTTTTCAATCCGAACTTCACAAAGTGTACTTCCATTCAATATCTGAATTTAAACTTATGGTTCATTTCATCCCCTTCCCCAGCACCAATCTTCAATTTTAAAGGGAGGAAATAAATGGGTCGCCCCAAGATCATAGCAAACAGCACAAAATAAAAAAGAACACAAACAATTAAAAAAATTAAATAACAGCTGCACACTAGATAATGTGGAAAGTTAGCTATGGGGACACTGACATATGATCTGATATTTTATTTATTTTCAGTTTTGTGCGAAAAGAATAGAAAAAACGATGAGAACAAGGAGAAACAGTGCTATTTTGCTGTTTGCTATGAACTTGGGGCGACCCATTTATTTCCTCCCTTCAAAATTGAAGATTGGTGCTGGGGTAGAAGATGAAATGAATCATAAAGTTAAATTTCAGATATTGAATGGAAGTACACTTGAAGTTCGGATCGAAAAAGAAACACTTCGTCTGAAAAACAATATATATACCTAGGTTGAAAATAATCCTCAACTCAATCCCCAGGTTAGACGTCATATTAGTATAGTGTGAATGGTATATTTGGTTGGGGAGGGGGACACTTCGTCTAGTTATAAGGAAACCCATTTCCCCACTTTAAATAAGTTTACTATTCATTTTGTATGAAAGAGTTTTTCTTTTTTTAAAAACATTTTGAACAGTTTTGAATTAAAAAAGAGTGGTTGTGCGGGGGAAGAAAGGGTAGGTGGGTGAACCTGACATATAAGCTCATGCCAGCTCACTTTAAACATATTCATGTTTGTTTACTACTTTTTAGACCATCACGAGCAAGAGAACGTAGTATTTAAATAAATAGAATCTAAAAAATATCATTTTTTTCCTATACAGTTTTATTCAAAAATTCAAAAAAATATGGTAACATTGAGATCCCAATCTAAAAATTTGTACAAACATAGATAAAATATACAAGAATTTTTGAGAATATTTTCAAATAAATTCATTATATGTTTTTCGAGAAATTTAAATTTGAAATTTAAATTTAATTTTTTGAAAAAGAAAATTTTTATCAAATTAGTCGTGTTGCATATCAAATTAAACGGCAACTAACGTACTTTAAAATGTCCTTTATCAAATCGTTCTATCTATATTTGGTGCCGAGCTATGGTCCCTTTTATGTTCCCTTATCCATGGAAAAACGAGGGTTTTTCCAAAGTTCAAACTCTCATAAATGAAAAAATAATAGAGATAAAAATCCAAAAGTTAAGGCTTTTGATTACCTCAAGGGGTACAATTGATGAGCCAAATGTGAAAGAAATATAAAAATGTAAGGTAAAATTTTTCTCAGATTTTGGATCACTTGACGTGGAATGACCCCTTTTTGTTCTCTTTTTATACACCGCAGATATGTGTTTAAATTGAAAAAGAAAGGAAGAAAGGTAGAAGAAAGCTAAAAAAAAAGAGACCGAGACAGCCGAACAGAAAGACAGACTAACAGACAGACAGACGAACAGACAGCCAGATGGACATACAGAAACGATAGAAACAGACGGTCACAGATTCGGAGAAAGAATTATATATTTATTTTTAACGAATTTAAGTTGCTGAACAATAAAGGAGGCTTATTTACTTCTGGTTAATTTTCATAGATAAGTTTTAATTCAATAGAATTCAGTTAAAGAAAGAAAAAAAGATGCTTTCAGCAGCCATTGGGTATGATTGAGTTAAAATGAAAACCACAGTCTTTCCCTTGTCATATTTTAAATGAATTAGAAACAATGTATTTATTTCATTGAAAGCGTGTAGCGCGCAAGGTACCCTAATTAATTAAAACCGTAGAGTAACGAAAAGTTTGCTTTGGTGTGCTCAACATAAATGCCTATTAATTCTGTAAATTTAATTTCGCTACTTCCCTTTGTTACTGAACTACGCAGTTGTAGTGTCATAATTTATGAACAACTAAACTCAATTATAAAAGGGAAACCTTCATAGAAACTTCGGCTCTTTCCAAAACTTTATCGTTTCCTGAAGAATTTTTTCCTGGCATTATTTAACTAATTATCGACGGTATGATTTCTGAAAAATCTTGACTATTGTTTTCTCTTAGTACTTTTTTTCTTTATTTTTAAAACTTTCATAAGCACAAAGAAAAAAAAACGGTACATCTTCAAAAAGTATTCGTATTGTGGAACATAAGTCTTCTTGATTAAAAGCAATTTTGCATCAAGATTACAAAAAATGAAAAACATATTTTTTTCCCAGATGAGAAAAGTTTAAAACAAACTATTGCTGACGATTTTTTAAGTGAATAATTGTGCTTGTGTTGAAAAATATTTTTGACTTTAAAATACGCAGTTCTACAGAACGAATATTAAAAGAAAAAAAAAAAAGGTAGACCGACCAGTGAATGAACACTACCAGTGAATGAACACCTAGTATTTTTTATGGAAAAATAAAGTTTCAAAACATTTTTCTCAGATGAATCAGCAAAAGTAACTTCTTTCTACACATTTAAAGAAGGAAAATGGTTGGAAAATGATTCATCTGTCCTCTGATAGGGATGTTCATTCACTGAGTTTGGGCACTTTTTTTCGTTTAACCCCCCATAAAACCTGATGCAGAACCATAAAAGCTCTGCCTTTTTTTTCTAAATATTACATATATCACCTGTAGTGTTTTTACTGTAATGTGGTAAATTCTACAATTTTTAACAACGCTATGAATTTTTGAAATTGAAAATTTCATTCACTGGCCCTATATACATTTTTACGCAAATGTGTTTTAAGCTTAAATCAAGCTGGACTAAATTGACAAGCATGTTGATTTAAATAAAGTGTCTTTATGAATTTAATTCTCTTTTTAAATTAAACGTTTTTTTTATTTTTTTAGTTCGAAGCACTTTTTTTTTCTTTGCGTTAATATAGATTGAATTCTGTCCGTGCTTTCAATTTATTTTTCCATAGATGTGACACTTTTTTTGAACCTTAAATAGCTTATAAATAGGGAACATAATTATAGTCATGTAACTTATGGCTGATATCTTGTTGCATATACCCTAAACTTTTTCTTCAGTTTTCAAGCTAAATCACTCTATATTTTGGTGACGCTCGTTGATTGGTAAATTAAGTTTATCAACCCGTTTGAAGGTAATCTCATCTTCAATGAGGGGACATCGGTTTCCAGATCTGTTACTGACTATTCCTTATTGATGAGTTCTTAACAAGGACAAAACTTCAGTCTCAGGATGTCATGACCGGGCTCTGGGTATATTAGCTCATAGTTCTGAATTTCCACGGCTTAGTTTGGTAAATTATTGCATATAATTAGTTTTTTTTTTAAATTTATTTATTATTATTAATATTTTTTAGAAAAGGGCCCTGCTCATTTTTAGCCTTCTTTCCCGTTAAAAATAAAAGAGACGAAAAAAGTATTAAAAGTGGCTTAATGCATCTAAAAAATATTGCCAAGTCCAAAACAAATTCAAAAAGAAAAAAAAATGAAATAAATATCGAAAAATTAAAAATTTGAAAGTAGGGTATTGAGATGGAGAATTTGTGTGTCGGTCGGTCTGTCGGTCGGTCGGTCTGTCTGTCCCCCCCCCCCCTAATAACTTTTGAATGAACATTCCGATTTTGACAAACTTTTTTTTTTGTTTGAAAGATCTCGGCGAGTACAGCTCATTCCCATATTTGATTTTTCGATTTGAACAATTTTTGGTTCAACTTTGAGCCGTTCAAATAACCTGTCCCGGAATATTAACTTTTTAGTTAACAGTCCGATTTGAACAAAATTTTTTTTGTTCGAAAGATCTCTTCAAGGATACTTCATTCCCGTATCTACATTTTCGATTTGAACAATTTTTTTGTTCAACATTGAACCGTTCAAACAAGCTGTCACCCCTAATAACTTTTGAGTGAACAGTCCGATTTAAACAAACTTTTTTTTGTTCGAAGCATCTCGGCAAGGATACTTTATTACCGTATTTAAATTTTAAATTTGAACATATTTGGTTCAACATTGAACCGTTCAAGCAACCTTTCTCCACCTAATAATTTTTAAGTGAACCATCCGAATTGAATAAACTTTTTTTTTGTTCGAAAGATCTAGGAGAGACTCATTCCCATATTACACTTTTCAATTTCAATCATTTTTCGTTCAATGATGAACCGTTCAGAAATTTTTTTTAACATGAGCTCCTACTGGGAAATTTAAATTGAATGTTGATTCTGAACTTAAAGGCGGATTTCCTTCAAACTAACTTTGTAAGAAAATGGTTTTGATAAAAAATGTATGTAAAGTACTTTTCTGAAAAATCTTCTGTGAGGATTCTGATTCCGACTCCGACTCCGCAAACATGGCGGAAATGCAGACTCAGAAAAAAATGACTGACTGGGCAGACAATTTTTTGTTTATTTATTTATTTTTTTTCGTTTAATTCATTATTATTATTTTTTTTTTTGGCAGACGATTTTTTTTGTTTACAAAAATTTTTCATTCACGAGAGCATTTTCTTTATTTATATTTAACAACTGGCAGCGGATTAAAAATGAAATTCGAGACATTTTATTAACGAACGAGGTGTTTTTTTTTTCTTTCTTTGATAAAATGTGTTTTGATGTTCTTTTATTTTATTCATTAATTTTTTTTCTTTTGAAAACGATTGTGGATTTTTTCTACAGAAGAACTGTAAGAGTTACATTCTTTAAAAGGTGCGACAAAACTTTATTTACTCGTTTATTTAATTTTTACGTGTTCATTTCATCTGATGAGAGGGGTATATTTTGCTTTTAGAAATCAGCTTTAAGTGCTATAAAGGTATGTTTGACATAATTTTCAGTTTCAGATATTCAAGAGAATATTGATCAGATGTTACAATACCGATGTCGATGTACGGGAAAGTAGGCTCGTTTAGTTCTTGACAGAACTTCTTGTTATATAATAATGAAGATGCTTGGACACTCGAATACCTCGATATAATGATTAGTGTTATTCTGCTGTGAGTATGTCAATCTACAAAAAAAAAAAATGAGTTTGGGAGATATTTGAAAATCTCTTTTTTGATTTTCTACAAATATGCAAAAAAGTATTGAAGTTCAAAGTCAGACCAACGGTAAAAAGAATGTTTTATTTTGAGCAATAAATAAATAAATATAAGCGTGCAATAAAACTAAATTAAGATAGATGATAAATATTTAAAAAGAAATATAAAACAACTAAAAATGTGCAGTTTTTTAAATCGAAGGGATTTGCCGTTAAATGCGTGGATTTCAATATGATTTGCCGTTAAATGCGTGGATTTCAATATGATTTGCCGTTAAATGCGTGGATTTCAATATAGAACCACAACAAAGTTTCACAAATGTTATAAAGAGAGTTTAATATTGTCCAGTTAAGATTATTTTTTTAAACTTTTACATCATAGATATTTGTATCTATATTAGTTAAAACCCTTAAGATAAAAATATAGCAATGCATCAAGCATCCCTTATTATATTAAAATACTTTATCTAATTTGCTTTGTTTGGTAATTACAGCTTTGTAAGGTAAGTAAAGAAAATAAAAGAGAAACTCTATTATACACAAACATGCAAGTTAAACTATGGGCACTAGTTTTTGTGCTACTGAAACAAGTATTGTATCTTTCGACGAATGTCTTGTCATATTGTGATTTTAAGTTTACACATTTTGCATTAAAAAGAAGGTTTCTTTAAACCGCGAAACATGTACTTTTAATTTAAATCCCACATGTCCGCGTCGTAACACACTTATTTTTTTATGCATCTTAAGATGATGCTAAAGTTTCTCAGAAAATTTTCAGACGAAAACTACGTAGGACAGAAATTATGTTTATTTCTTTCCAATAAAAACAAGATTCAGATAAAGATTATAATTAATTCCTTACATTTATATATTTCAAATTTTTCTTTTTAAAAGCTGACTGATTATTTCAAAGAATTTCTTTTTCTTTTCGTTTTTTTAGTACCTATATGGCTGTTTTTTAGCTTTTAAATTATGTAAACGGTAGAAGTAAAAAGAGATCCCCTAAAGTTCTTAATAATTAAATAAGCCTCAAAGCATGAAGAAGCAGCTTCTGACGAAAAAAAAAGACATTCTCGATTTGTTTTATTTATTTATTTATTTATTTATTTATTTATTTTTTTTGAGAAAAGAAAAACATTCTTAACCGTATCAAGCTTGAAGTTTGTCTATCTTTTCTATTTTCACTCTGTTCTACCGCCATCTAGCATTATTTTACTATGTCAAGAAAGGTACAAAAGCAAAATTCCTGGAACGTTAGCTTTTTTCAGAAAATAAATGATTTTTAAAGTAAAATGTAGACATGAGTATTTCCACACTGTTAAAAGAGGGCATTTCTTTTATACTAAAATAACTTCTTAAGAAATTAATGGATATTAATATGTAAAAAGAATCTACCACTAACTGACTTTGTTTTTGTAGTTAAATCAAATATACAAACCTACGGTGATTAAAAAGAGGGTATTAATATCGAGGCATTTTATTATTAAGCTTTGTTTGATTAGGTTTCCTGCGCTGTAACTCTTTCTGGTATCAATTTTATTTGACTAGGTTCTAATGCATACAGAAAAATATTTATAAGAAAGATGCATTTCGAAATAAGATATATTTTTTTTTCTTTGGCATCAGTAAAGGACAGTCACGCACGGATATTCCGTGATTCAAGTTGGACATTTGGACATGCCGAGAGTGTTACATATGATTACTTCTTCGGGAAAGAATGCAAGCGGTATTTAATAAAACGACCTTTTATCTAAAAAAAAAAGTAGCGATGGCATATCCTTGTAACTAAAATTACAGATGAGCTATTTCTGATTAACATGATTAGTGATGTTTCCTTGAAATATGAACCGCATAAATTGCTGTATTCCTCGCTAGTAAATATTACATTGGAGTATTTACTGGGTATTTATTAGATGATGGTAGCTACTAATAATATTTATTTGTATGATATTTTAAGCGAGAAGGAAAAACAGTCACTTTCTCTTAGCCCAGCAAAACCTTGCTGTGTCTTTCTGAAAGCAGCAATGATTGCACAAAACACATAATGACACAATATACCTTAAAGAAAGTAAAAACGTAAACACACTTATTAACTGTCCATTATTCAATTCATTCTAAATAAAGTTTTATGTACAAGCATTTGCCCGGGTTAAGTAATAGTACCTGGCGACCGAGCAATGCTCGGTTAAGAAAAAGAGTTTTGTAAAATCGTGTTTTTTTTCTAAAGTTCGAAATACTTTTTACTTTTGAAGCACGCATGGGTCGAGCCAAAGTCAACGTTTGTTGACTGGACGAAGCTAGAGAATCCTGATGAGGGTTTTCTCTTATATTTTCTTCAGATGAGTTTCAGATGATTTTCCGACACGTCATCTAGGCATTTTTAAGCCTTTGGTTGCAATTACGCATTTAAAACGACCGTAATTTATTAAAAACACACAACCTTATTAAAACGATGAGTACCGTAAAGTCACACCAAAGAAACTTTATTTTCATTTCATTCCATTTGGCGCCGAAGGCGCTGGAGCGGTTGATGAGAATGGATGCTGAGTCCCTGTTCTCCAGTACGCATATGGTTCCAGTTGGTTTTGACTTTCACCTCACATCACACTCTCAGGGTCCCCCTACATACCACAATTCGTGGTTTGACTGGGATGGGGCCCTGAAGAGCGCTTTATTCTTTTTCAACCAGATCAAGGTCAACTTTATTTTGATCGATCTCTTTACATTTCAAAAAAAAAACAACAATTCTAACGTGCTGCCAAAACTCATTTGCCAAATACCATAATAATTTAAATTTAAACTGATGTGATTAAATATGAAAACCATTGTTAAAACAAATGTGGTTGCTATGAAACAGTAACAATGAAAATAATCATAAAGAAAATGGCGAAGGAAAAGCTTCTCAAACTTTTAATGAAGGCACAAAAAACGGGCTTTTTTGTGAAAACTCACGTTTTTCTCCGAATTACCCATCATCGGAATAAAAAAAAATCATTTTCGGTCCACTCTAATATATATATGCCCTACTGTTCTGAATTGCTTTCTGGCACAGCTTTTCCAAAAGAGCATTTAAACAAAAAACTTGTTTGCTCACAATGACAATTCTAGAAATATTTAAAATTACTCCTTGTTGGAAATTTTTAAACCTTTTTCCTTTTTTTTAAAGAAAAAATAATTCCAAACGTCTAATAGGCTTTTACATAAATAATAGCTTTATATTCGAGCTGTTATTTTTTTATTTAAGAGGTGAGATTCCAATTGCAGGTTATTTTGATTATTTGCTTTGAACTTTCAATTTTACATACCCTCCCTTAACGCCCCTTTAAAAAAGAAAGCGCTTTATGAATGATTTGACAAAACAATAATAACTATCAGTAACTACGAAAGAAATATATTGTTAGCACTATGAGAAATGCATCTAAAACTTATTTTAATACTTATTTCTGTGAGTACAGGTTTTGAAAAAGTACATTTTTAATTTTCAAGCTTTGAAACAAAGAAATAATTTATTTTCTGAAACTAATCGCTTCGCTGTTCCGTCAAAAAAGTTTTGTAGGAAAACCTTTCCAAGTTACAAAACACGGGCTTTACGACATTCACTGAAAGTAATAGTTACAACTTTGTTTTAGAAATATGAGTATTAATGCTGTTTTTCGAAGCGTTTTTTTTTTTCAAAAAGCGTTTTTTCTCAATGAATTGTTTAACTTTTAAATGACTTGATAAAGTTCTTTTGTTTGGTGTGGCACCCAAAAGAGCAAAATTAATACACTATATTACTAGCAGCCTAATTCCTGTTTAAAACTGTAAAGCGCATAGTTATAAAGTGTAAAATTGCTAATGTTACATTTTATTACTGTGCATTTTACAGTTTTAAACTGCAACCTCAGCTGCTAGTATAATACTGTAAAAACAATAATTTTTTTTTTTGCAAAGTGCGTTTTGTTTCACAAAGATATAGCCTAGTAAAAATGCGTCAGTGAACGTTTGAATTACAGGGCATGATTGAAGCATAGTCCTCTTATGCTTTTCATTCGTCTTTTTAGTTTTACATCCTGACACCCTGATAAGCCCATAAAATGCCCCGCCCCTTTTAAGTCTTACTTTATTTTTTATAGAACTCACGGTTGTCGATAGTTATAAGCCGCCAAAAATTTTTACTTATTCTGCAATATCTGCTGACGTTTAATAATTACATCTTTTCAAACTTTGTGCAGTTGAGCCCGCTTAATGGAATGGGCATTTTGCCACGAAAAAATATTCTAATAAGCGGGATATTCCATTTTCCGGGATCAAAATAATGCATTACAGTGGTTTGGCACAGTGAAAATGTATTATATTAAGCTGAATCTTCTTTTAACCCATATTCTAAGAAGTGGGCGTTACTGTATTTCATTTTATTCAAATGCATTGCAATATAGTGACCATACGTTTATTTTCTAATTGAGTATTTAAACCAAAAATAACGTTATCATTAGAGTAACGCAAGTTTAAACAGCTGAAATGTTATTTTTACATTTGTCTAGTGCTGCGAAAGTTTACCATAAATTATTTTTTTTAAAGTA
>JAXGGA010018636.1:0-21667 GCA_038373865.1 Uloborus plumipes | reverse complement strand
GAATAGCCAATGATCGAGCCGGAAGCAAAAATCCTTGCCTCCGGCTCGATCATTGGCTATTCCTAACTGAGGAGCCCCTAATAAGGGCGAAACTGCAGTCTTAGGATGCTATGATCGAGCTGTGGGTGCATTTGCTTCAGTTCTGCCTCAGCCCTGGCTTACGGGCGGTAACTCATTGCATAATATAGAGTTAGCATACCAACAATTAGCCGCAGCAATGGTGTGGTACAACTCGTAAATTTATGGCTAAGCTTATGTCCAGACTGAGTCCACAATAAGGATAGAATAACCGAGTTGCCTTTATATTACAAGTATTCCTGCCTTAGCCTTGGCTTAAGGGCTGGTGACTTACTACTTATTAAACATATGTTCGTTCTTTATTATTCATTTCAATGTCTTAGCCCCAGTCCTGTAATTTGAGAGACACACCTTGTAGGTAGAGCAAAACATATTCAAGATACTGCTCTCGTGATTAAAACATTTTTCTTGTTACAAAATTTCTAGAAAAATGGTGCATGTGAATAGGAGTCGGATAATTTTTCATTAACTTGAATCGTAATAAAATTATATATACCATTTGACACAAAACATCAATTTCAGCATATAATTTACCTAGTTGTGTGCATCCATTTTAGACTAAGAAAACTGAGTAGTAGATAGATATTCTTTAACAATGACAATGGCTCTACCTATACAAATGGTGGCTCTGCGACCAATTACCAGTTTAGTATGATTGCTGTCAAAATGAAGAGGGGGGGGGGGCGCGACACCAAATGAGATGTGACCAGCAGAAATTATATGATTTTTGGCCATCTCAGAAGCAAAATCTTTCCTTTTAAGAGAGTTTTTTGTTGCTTTAAGAGAAAAGAAATTACCTAGGTTGTGTTTGAATAGAGTTGCCAGTTAATCTAAGTAGTTGTTTTAATGACATTTGATGATCTCAGTGATTAGTGCAGTGTAAACATTAAATATTTTCAGATACAATCAGCTAACCCGTGACACTATAGAGCTCTTTTGATTTGTCCCTGTTGAGCTCAAATTAACTCTTTGCACAATTTGGACACAATGCTAGTGTTTTCTTAGGACCGTGATATTGTTTTATATTTACTGTAAACAAGGTTGCTTGGACCCTAGGGAGTTACTTGAGCCCATTACAGAAAATGATAAAATCTGAGTTTGGTACTTATTAGTTTCAGACTTGCACCAGGGTGTCAATGATTTAAATCAATTGATTTAAATCAGTGATTTAAATCACTTTTTATTTTAATCCTTAAAAAATTCTCTTGGAAAATCCCAATTTCACTAATTTTAACATTTTCTTTTAGAGCTTTGATTTCCATCGAATAAATGGAAAAATAATCCTACTCATCCCCCCTCCACAGATGCTGGAAGGTTGCAGTCCAAATAATATGTATGCACAAATAGTGCTTTTTGTTGTCTAATATGTGAAATAAAAAAAATACATGCAGGTGCAGGGCAGGTGTTGCAAAGAGTGAATTGAGGGGGGAGGGACATGATAGAATGTGTGTGATATACTTTCAGTGAAAAGAAGAAACAAAAACAACCAAACCAGAAGATGACTTTTCTATGCCTTGCATTAGCAACAGGGGGGGGGGCAGTCTTTATTAGTGGCGAAATGGAACATACTCCAGCTTTACAAAGCAAAATAAAGAGGGAGGGGGGGGGCTGAATGAAGTGAGGATAGGTTGAGCTTCCTGCCCCATTTGATTTTTATCCTAGCTAGTAGACAGGATTATTTTCAGATTGGCTCCTAACACTTTTTTTCTGGGTTTCTTACTGGTGAAGCTTTTCTTCAAAGGTGTTTTTGTATTTTTTAAAACTTAAAGGTAAGTTGTTCATAAATAAAAATTAATAACTGAAATTTCTAATTTTTTTTAAAAAAATAAAAAAAATCCGATTTAAATCAAAAAAATCTGATTTAAATCAAAAAAATCCGATGTTTTTGATTTTTTTAAAAAAATCATTGATTTTTTTACACCCTGACTTGCACATAGTTCCTCGTTTCTCCAATAGTTGGAAGCACTCTGCAGTCTCTAACACTAGTACCAAACCCAGATTTTATCATTTTACTGTTGGGCTCAAGTAACCCCTAGGGTCCAAGTAACCCTTGTTTACGGTACTGATTCTTATTTTCGTAGTTCATATTTCATACTATTCATATGAATGTGCGTAACATAAAAGCCATTGAAGACATTATGATAATTTTTGCTGTACCTCTGAATTTTGGGCCACATAATTTTTTACACTTAGTCAATTGATGAATGAGGTTTTTAACAATTTCAGTAATTAAAAAAGAAATTAAACTCCTAGATTTTTTTTTTCATCATTAGTTATATTTGTTCGTTTTTCAAATGGCAAAGGTGTTTGTGTCATATCATTTGTGCATAATTAAATTGTTGAATACCCTTTCTCTTCTAAATTTTTGTTTTATTTCTTCTAATGTTGAATTTTATAAATTACTTGTATAGTGGAAGCCACTTATGGATATCCAAGATTTAATTCTACTCTCCCAGACGATATGCAAAAAGTTTTAAAATATCCTTGGGATCCTCAGGACTTATCTCATATTGATTTTAATTTACAAGAACCAGACGATGATTACTTTGCAGTATGTAATAAATTTTTACTTCAATTTCTTTTGATAATCATTTGTTTATCTCATTGATATAATCGATTCTCATTTATGCATATTTTGAAAACAAAATGCTGTACAAACACTACAATAAATGCTGTCAATATACACAGGGTGTTTTTCCTGCTTAACCCACAAGACCTTTACTTTTGCCACTATTCATCCTATATGCAAACACCCAATTACAAAGATGCTTAAAATAAAGCGCAGAGTTTAAAAATTGAAAGTATGAACAAAAAAAAATGAAATTAAACTTTTTATAGGGCCCATATTTCTTCATAACTATATTTAGGGAAATCAAAAGTATGAAAGAACAATTGAAACATTTTCATTCCACTAGTATACATTCCCTTCTTAGTAAAAAAAGCTGGGACATTTTTTCTTGTAGTGCTCAATAGTTTAAATTTGAGGTATGTAAAAATATTAAGTTATAACATTGATACTAAGTCGAATTTAGATCCTATATTATACATTTTTTTTTACTTGTTTGCGTTAGTGACCCAAAATTTCGTCAATCATGAAATTGTACCTTAAAACTTGGTTTTGATATAACGTGGTACACGTTGCCTTGATTAACATAATTTCTGAGCCTCGTATAGCACACTTTTAGTTCAAAACGTTACTGCTTGATCTTTACACCAACAAAACGATTTTTGTAAACATTTTTAATAACATATTTGTACACTAAGAAATATAAACTGATTACTAATGCAAAGAAGTGGCAGATGCAAGCAAAATAACTGCTTGCCATAAGTTGGCGGAAAAGATACCTAGTCATTTTTTATTTCCAGTGTGAGTTCTGAATTAGGGGGGTGGGTAATAAATGAGAATTGCTCATTGTAATGTATCTTAACATTTTTTTAAAAATATTTATCTTAATTTAATCTGATTATAAAATCTTAAACTTGATAATGGAAATTATGTATTTGTGTACTTATGTGCCATTGTGCAATTTCTAATTACTTGAAAACTAATGTATTTGTAGACTTTAAAATTCTGCACACTTAGGTTTTTTAATTATGCTAGTGGTTTTTGACTGAAAAAGTTTTTTTTTTAAATATAATTTCAATAATTTTGAATGAATGAATTCAAGCAAATATATAGGTATAAGTAAACTGAATAGTATCATACTCATAGTTTTATTATTGCTGTAATGTATTTTGAAGAATAAGAAGCCACAATGTTTTATACATAAATAAAATTTCTTCCATTGCAGTCTGGACGCCACCAAGAAATAATCCCCAGTAGGGATAGAGTAGTAACTCAAAGCAATAAAACAAAATACAAAGTTTATTCTGAATATCCTGATGTTAAGAAACACTTAACTCATCCTCTTTTTGAAATGACTGATGATAAAGTAGAAGCTGATATACTATGGTTGTCAGGACGAATCTATGACTATGAGTTAGTATTTAAAAACTTATTACTCATATTTGAAAAAGTACCTGATAAACACTATTGATTTGTTTTTTCTTTTTTTTTTCATCTTTGTAGAGAGCTTCTTAATTCCCATTCTGATTGCTTTTTTGTCAATCAATTTCCATCTGAGCAAGTCTTAATAAATAAAGATCTGCTTGCTGTTGTGTGTCGTAGGCGTTGCCAAAACTTGCCTTCAAATATTGATTATCTAGAAGCAACTCCGATTTGGCTGCCAGTTACATATAATTTGCTATCAGAATTGCCTCAATTTTCATCACATTTTCTTCATAGAGAAAAAAGGTAAGCATCTAAGACATCCTTTTTCTGGTTTGTCTGGTCTGTACTTTGTTAAATCTGTACCTCAGAACCAGATTAATGCAAGTCCAAAAATGGGGATTTTCATTTTTTTGCTGCATTGTATGTAGAATCTTGTGCCGCATCAACTCATGAGAACGTTATTCTAGAGAAGAAATTCCTTCAAAATTATTTAGCAGCATTGAAAGAGCACGAGCCCCATCCCTTGCATGCATCCGACAAGTGTTTTCGCCCTCTACTGAAAAGTGACGAAAATGGACTTACATTAGTCTGGTTCTGAGGTATAGATATATACTAGAGTATTGGTTGTAATTAGTGAATACTTTATACTATGTTATTTTTAAATCTAAATTTATAAGTTTTAATTTTGTTGATACTTATATTAATTAAATATAAATTGAAGAATGTATGGGATGCTCTCAGTTAACCCTTTAACTGTCAAGTTATTTTGATTTTTAACACTTTTCCAAGCACAAACCCGAGAAACAGTCAGGTTTGACAAAGGGATGAAGCCAAAATAAACGTCTCCCGATATATATTCGGGTATAACATAACAATACAATGCACTCAAATAAAAAAAATAAAAAATTACCCCGAGTAATACTCGGGCGTGAATTTTCGAAAACCAGCTGTGCCCGAGACTATCTCGAGCATGACAGTTAAAAGGTTAAACAAGCAAAAATAAAACGTTTTTTCAGTTGCTGTACTTAATTACACTTGCAAATTTTCAGTTGGCCCTAAGAAATAATTATAATTATATGTGACTTTTTGGTTGCAGAAAGTTACATTTATTTAATGTTTATGATTAGCATAGTTTCTTGTTATTCAGTTAATTAATTTTAATTGCTCTATCATTTTTCTCGCTGATCAATCGGTCAAACATGGAAGATTACTGCCAAATAATCATGTGCATTTCTACGTCCCTACCATCAAAAGAAAAAATGTCGATGTTTTAATTTTGAACATCGATATGTTTTTCTCACCTTTAGTCGATATTACATCTGTGGTTGAAAAGTGTCGTCATTTTTAAAATCTATAATTCTCAGCTTGAAGGCTTTGAAAAAACCTTAGTTTTCCTACTATAGTTATATAAGTACCAACTTTGTAAGTTTTATAGATTTAAAAGCATTTCTTGTTAAAATGATAATAACTATAGGTTTTTCATAAATTAGTAAAGCTTAAACCTTCTTGTTACTTATTTATTGATGTAATTGATCAAATTCCTTGATCACACATACCATAAAAATTTGTTAGAAAGAACAATAATATTCAAAAAATAGCAAATGAAAATGTTTGAAAAAAATAACGAAATATTGCTTACCCTGCCCCTCTTTAAGTTTAAGAAAACGGTGTTAAATTTGTATTAAACTAAAATGTTTTTAAAAAGTCCTAAATGTTATTTTTATTGTTTCCTGCTGTCAATAGAATAATATTAACTCTTAAAAAGTAAATTGATTATTTTTTCAGGAATATGAAGAACATTTGGATTTGTAAGCCTTTCAATTTAGCAAGAGGAATGGAAATTTACATTACTGACAATTTGAGCCAAATCATCCGATTGAGTGAAACAAGACCATTAGTAATAATATTTTCATTAATATTATCTAAATAGTTAAATGCTGAAAATTTCAGTTGAGAGAGGGAAGGGGGTTTACTTACCAACTTTTACGGATTAGAGGCAAAATGTATGCATTTTATTTGTTTTTTATGCATTAGTTCCGTATCTTACTCATTTCAAAATCTGATTGCATCTGTCTTTGTAGAGTTCTCATTTTCCAGTTTACTGTGTGATCCTAGGACATGGATATCGGGTCCGTGGTAACCCGATCGATAAGGCGTCGAACTCGTAACCAGAGGGTCCCGGGTTTGATCCTAGCCGATCAAAGATCCATCGGCGTTACTAATGGTGGCTGGGCGACGTAAAATAAGAGTTGTAGTCACAAAGTCCTCCAAGTGAACCGATACCTCGGAGGGTACTAGGCCAGGGGTTTGCTCGTCCCAAATCAAGAAGAACAGAGCGCTCTTCAGAGCCCCATACTGGTTAAACCACGAGTTGTGGTGGGTACGGGGGACCCTAGAGAGTGAAGTGAAGTGACCTTTAAAATTTCTTGCAATTTTGGTGATCATGTTGGAAATTGAAAATGTGAAATATTTTAGCTTACTGCCCCCTTGTGAATTCATATTTTACATCATTCTTAATTAAGTTAAGTAAACTTTTAATCAGAAGAGATAGTGATGCCCATTTCTTAAATTTGGCAAGTGAAGGGGGTAGAGTATAACAACTCAAAAGAAAATCTATCTTCTTACAATTACTGAACACTTACTAAGAAGTGTGTTACACTATCATTGGAAAGGTATAAATGAATTTTTAAATGTTGTTCAACTTCTGACGTTGCAAATAGTTGAGCATTACCTTTAAGCTTTAATGGAGAAAAATGCTGAAGCAGGTCTATGGAGATACTGCCACTTCACTCATTTGCACTTATTTCATCATCAAACAATTTGCATTATTTTCATAGATTAGTAGAATAGTTTGTAGGAACTGAGTATTTAGGAGTGTTCTTTGATATACAATGACAATGTGATGTTTATAAGGTTGTCTTATTTTTTTAATAATATATTGGTTAAACAATTGACAACAATATTTCACATTGGCTAAAATGAGTGTAATAGTGACTAGAGTGTGCTATTTCATATCTGGAGCAGTCTAATCGTATTCAAAAATGCATTTAAAATGTCATAAATAAGTTTTCTACAGTCTAATTAGGAAAAGATTTGTAAATAAAGAATCTTATTCACTTATCGTGTTAGAACCTAGAACAGATTAAGCACGATAAACGAGAGTTGAATTATTTTTACATTCCTCAGATATATTTAACACTCAAGCAATCTTAAGAAAATGCTTTTCATCCATTTATTTTCAGGTAGCATGTGAATACATTACTGACCCAGTTTTATTTCCCATTGAGGAAATTGGATTAGTGAAAATGGATCTCCGTTTTATTGTATTGTTGAGAAAAGTACAACCTCTAGACTTATATGTCTATCAAAGATTTTGGATTCGTTTTGCAAATAAGTGAGCACTTATGCATTTTTTTCCCCTTAACATAAGTTAGTTTTAAATGAAAATGTAATGTTTTGTCCTCTTTTTACATTACAGGCCATTCTCATTAGATGGTTTTGAAGATTATGAGAAACATTTTACAGTCATGAATTATAACAATTGTCCACTGAAGCAAGTAAATATTTTTTTTATTTTCCCTGTTAAAGTGTTGAATTGTAATTAATTTTCATTTGCAAACTACTTGAAAATTTAAAGTATCCTATGAATGTTCACTGAAAGCCGTTTAAGTCATAATAAAAGCCAAAATAATATCTGTATCTTGGAGCTAGAACAAACAATGTCAGATTTTAGCCAAGTTCAGTTTATGATAGAAATCTGGCCATCAGGTAGACCTCAAGATTTAGAAAAATTTCAAGTGGCCAGTGGCCACTAGACTCAAAAAACTTGGTGGCCACCAGTTTTACCGAGTTTTGAAAATACCACCCTAGTACGAAAATGGGGGGGGGGGGGGGATATAAATTTGTCTCTTTAAATGTTTTAAGTATGTTTTATTTAAAATTCGTGATGGGAACTATCAAACATTATAAAGGTGCTAATACTAAAGTAATGCTAACAAAAAATATACATTATATCAATCATGGAGTTACAAGAAGTATTGCGTACCTAGAACTTCCAAGGTAATTAGTTACGAGTTCTAAAGTACCACTGACTGTGGCCTCTAGGAATCAATCTACTTTTACACATCTCAATACTTCAAAAACATTTATTAGTAATTAAAAAAATATATGCATAACAGTTGTATAAATACAAATGCTCTGAAAATTTAATTTGAGAAATGTACACTGTTGAGCATGTTTCAAAATGATAAAATTCAACAGCTTTAATTTTTCACTATCTGTAACTATATTAATGATTCAAACAATAATTTTGAATAGCTAAATTATAAAATAACTATTTCAGTCAAATAGTTGAGGAAGTAGCAAAACTTCATAGTATTCAACCATATATTGTTCAATACATTTTTAAATTGCAATTATATTAAAAACATAGCTTATTAATGAACAATTGAAATTTTCACTTAATCATTAGTTTGCGAAAATAGCAATGTTTCAAATTACTTCTTCAATGTATTGTAAGCAGGAATGTAGGTCAAAAATATTTTTCCTTTAAATAAATTTTCCCTCATATATTTGATATATCCCCCTAATTTTTCTCTTTATAAAATTCATAATCAGTTAAGAGTACAGAAAAGACCTTGAAAGCATAGGGATAGATGCAAGAAGAGCAGCAGATTTTTTTATCCTTTCAAAGGGTTGCAATTTGTAAAGTGAAAAACCAAATAATTCTTTTCCAGAAATTTATTTTATGAAATTTCAATTATTGCATTATATACTAAATTTATAGTAACATGGGTGCAACAAGGATTTTATAACGTTATTCCTTGGGTAGTGATATTGAACTAAGGACTACCAAACAACTTATTACAAATCTATTAAACTAAGCTACTTTTCCCTGTTATATGGATTGTAATTTTAACATTAGCTCTGTTTTTAACTTTAAAATTTTCACCCTGATTGGGCACCTTGTGCTGCAAGAGTATCTGCTTAGAACAAAAACCTCTTTGAAAAAAAAAAAAAAGCTTTGGTTTTATTAATGCATTCAAATATACTAAATTGTATATATCCAGATATTTTCTGATTACTTCCTTTTTGTATTGTAAAAAACGTGTCAGATGCAGATAGAACTGAGATATTTGGATTGGTAAAACATTGCAGTCTGTTTCTATGAAAAGAATTGGACATTATAAATGCTAACTTTCTCTTTCAGTAAAGCAATAGTTATTTTTTACTCCGAGGTCCAATGTCCACTCGTATTTCCGGTCAAAAAACGATCTTCATCGATCCCCCCCCCCCCACACGTAACTTCTTTCCTAGAAAACTGTCTGTCAAGCAAGGGGTTCTTTGTTGGAGGAAATAGGAGCCTGCTCTCCCCCCAGCATGGGGAGAAATGGAAACCTGTTTCCACCTACCCACAGCAACTCCAGACAAACTTCTTCCCCAGTTTTTCCCCTTTGTTTGATGAAGGGCAATTCTAAAGCAATACATCGTTTCTTTCGGGAGCCTTATTGTACTGATGCATCTCTGGACTGGTGTGGATTTCTTTTCTTGGAATCTAAAATAAAAATAGCAAAAAAAAAAAAAAAAGAGGTGGCGACTGTTGAAATTTTTTGGGGTCGCCACTTTTGAAAACTAGGTCGCCACGTGGCGAGTGGCGACCGTAAATCTTGACCTTTACCATCAGGTAGTAAACTTTTTGGTGCAAAACTACTAATGTGATGCAGTGCCCTAGTATTGAGTTATAGTAATCACATACCCAAGTCCTGTAACCTCCTTCTTCTCCTTTTTAAACCTCCCTTCGTCTCCTTATCAAATTAATTTCACTTGTAATTCAAGTTTAATTAAGGCATTTTGCTATATGTATTAAAGTGTTAAAAAATTTTCTGAAGTGCACATAGAAGTTAAATAGAAACAGAAAAGAAAATTGAACTACAGTCGACGCTCGTTATAACGACCACTCGCTACAAAGACCATCCTAATATAAAGACCGGTGAGAAAACTGCCAACTGTATCCCAACGTAATCTATGTTCTGCCTCTTATAGCGACCACTCGTTATAAAGACCGTCTTCTGTAGGACTGAGACGGTCGTTATATCGAGCGTCGACTGTACTTCTCTCAAAACTGATATTTTTGACTTTAGTTGTTCATGCTTAAAAACAAATGTATGAAGTAGTTAATTTTACCCCTTAGCCAAGGCAAAGGAAGAACTACATGAAATATACTACCAGCTTCGCCATATCATTCAGATACTGCAGTTTCTGTTGTATTTACACAAGCACTAATATAAAATTTGTTTATTACGTGCAACAAATTACAGGATGAATTTCATACATTTCCAAACTCGTAATCCTAAAGATAAACAAAAAACAAAAAGGGGCGAGTTGAGTTGTTCAACTCGATGCGGGAGTCTCTTTTGTTATTATTTTAGTTCTCTCTTTAGTTAAAGGCTTCTCCCAATCTTCAGTATCATCCTCATTAGAAATTGTCAGACTACTGATGATGCCTGATGAGTATGAAATTCAGCCTCGACTCTACCAACCGAGATACTAGCAGATAAACATATTGCTTTATTCTTAGTAAAGGCACATTTTGATATTAATGAAATGAAAACTGGCAATCAATTAGTGTAACTTTAACTAAAAATTATTTTATGATTTTTGATTGTGAGTAAATATGTGTAAAAACTGGAAAGAGTAATAATTTGAAATTACATACTTTTCATTTTAGATGTATTGTCATGATTTCATTAAACAATTCGAAGATTATTATTCATCTTATAAATGGTGTGATATTGAGGTAAGTTTTTGCATGATTGAATATAAATTTAAAATTATCTTTATACTGTTATTTTTAAAATGTCTATCATCTAGAATAAATAATTTGTACAACAACATTATTCCAATCTTCAGCGATCAGTTATACAATACTTAATAAATTGATACACTAACTGTTACAATTTGTTCTTTAGAACTGTTTTAAGATACATAATTTAATAACTTATAAAATCAGTCAATTTAAGCTGTTTGCAATATTATGTTTCTTGACAAAGTTAATTCTTTTTATACTGTGTACACTTGATATTATTATAACTTGAATACAATAAGAATTTGCAAGCCATATTAATAAACTTATATAATAATTTATATTAATGACTGACAGAAAAGCATTTATGAAATGATCAATGAAATATTCACCGCTGCAACTCTTAAAGAACCTCCTGCTGGCATTGGGGATTTTCCTGCTTCCAGAGCAATGTATGGACTAGATATTATGCTAAAATGGGACAGAAGTTATGATGGTATGTCACCCAATGTTATTTTTACTAACCTTAAAAATCAGTGGTGCCCAACCCCCCCCCCTTTTTTTTTTACAAAAGGGCAGCACCTTTTGCTAAAATCAATTTCGTGGACCAGAAACATAATTGAAATATTGTTCAAATATTTTAGATAACATGCAAAACTGTAGAAAGGGGAAAAAATAATACAAACCAAGAATTATTGTTATCATTGCTGCATGCTGATTTTATCAAGTTGACATCTATTTTCTAGAACCCAATTTCTGACTATTTGGCTCTAAACTTGCAATAATTGTTCTTAATAAGCTATATGGCTTCAATTAATTTTCAAAACTGTAGAAAAAGATGCCAAAGAAGTGAAATTATTTCAGAAGTTAGGGACATAAAACTAGAATTTAGAAAAAATTTGCCAAAATAAATTTCAACTAACAAACCAAAATAAACTAAAATATAATTTTGAACTACAAAAATATTAAGACGAGGTAAAAATAAACATTCAACAAAACAGTATTTTTATAGAATTATAAGTTTATGAAACTGTTAGTTATATCTTTATCTTGAGTTAATACTCTAAGATAAATCCTTGAAATATTTTGTGATGTTTTTAAACAAATTACATTGAAAAATGCATTGTGTTATGTTTTTAGAGCAACAGTACTAAGATAATAATCTTGTAATTATATCTAGAAAGCAGCTGTTTTTTTTTTTTTTTTTTTTTTTTTTTTTTTTTGCTTTACTTGATAAAACTTGAACTAAAATTTAACATCACCATGAAGAACTTGAGTAATTTATTTGGAACATTAGCAAGTTTTTAAAAAGCTCTCATAAAACAAAATGGTTGCTTAACATATTACATAATATTCACTAGTGTAGAGGGGACTAAAATTTAGCCTAAATTTTAAAATGGTATTTTAAAAATAGAATCTCTTGTCATGTCTTGGCTTCAAATTCGAACTGAAAATACCTGATAAAAGGGAAAAGGTATGGCATAATAACAATGTCATTCCTGCAATGCTGAAGCTTCTTCTTCTACTGACATTAAAACACATTTTATTTATTTCAGACGTCATGCATTAAAATTTTTTTCTAATTTAAAACACCGTTGAGTGTGCAGAATTTCTTGAAAGTAGCTGGTGCACTATTCTTATTCTTGCAAAATAGCTTTGCAAGCATAGCTCGATACTTCATTGAGAAACTTGTACAGTTTGAAACCTTTTTTCTTCTTCCATACCATTTCCCCCTTCATTAAGTATTTTCAGAGTGAAAAATAAATCATAATCAATCACCCTGTATATTAGTGGCAGAAAATCATTCTGATAATTTAGTTTCTTACTCATGTTTAAATTAAATTTGTAATTACATTTAAGCGTTCAAGTTTGTCTCTCATTTTATGTATTATTAACTATTTATATCATTTATGCATATTTTACAGTTCCAAAAATGATTCCTGTGATTCTAGAAGTAAATTTTATGCCAGACTACAAAAGAGCTTGTGACTATTATCCAGAGTTTTATGATGACATTTTCAGCGTTCTTTTCTTAGATGATGTATATAAAAAACATGTAAAGAAAATTTAAAGATATTGTTTCTCAAATCTTTCTACACCAATTATTTTTTCCGTATCACTTGGTCAATTTTGTAACTCAACATTTTGCACCTGTAAATGAAGTTTTAAATAAATTTGTATTTTACCGTTGGTGTATTTTATTGATTATGAAGCTTTATTTCAAGACTTAAGAAAACAAAATTATCAATCTAGTTGATTGTTGATTTCAGAAGCAAATATTTCGTTATTAGATTTTTTTTTTCTAAATTGATTTGAATCATTCAATAATAGAAGATATTAAATTTTAAACTGGATATTAGAATAAAAGAGAATTTTTTTCAGAGGCTGTATCTGAATTAAATTAACTTTTTTTTATCTACGAACCAAGATTATATTTGTTTATTCACAAGCATAATCTTTGTTATTTAACTTGACTATACACATTGTGATTTGTCACCTCTTTGCAAATGAGAGTTGTAAATTACAGTAACTACATTTTAAAAGCAAAACTGACTAATTTTAAAACTGAATAATAATAAAAGCTTACGTACTCTGATAGCATTAGAAACTTTTTATATTTGCCATTTAATCAATGCAACTGTATGGCCAGCACTGCAATATAGCTTCTTGTTGACAAAAAACTAGCATTTAGAAATCATCTACAGAGTCGATGTCCGTCTGTTTTCATTTTAGTGCTTATAGAAGTTGTTGTTTGAATTAACACTGCTGCAGAGTAGCAGATGCCATGCATAATTCATAAAATAGTCCTTTATAATAACAAAAATGTTTTTTATTTGATAATATTTCATTGAAAAGATTTTCTACTTACTAAGAAATATATTTATGATTTATATATTTTCACTGTAGCACATAATTAATTATGTTAAAAAAGGTTAAGAGGGTGTTACAACATAATTTGGAACTTTGTGATTTGTGTTGACAAAAATTAGAAATTATTATTCTTCTACTACAACATGAAAAAATAATTTAACACTTTTTGCCCAGGGTAAACGCAAACTGGAAAAAAATCAAAATAAATAAACCTACATACAATAAACATTCTGTATCAAAAAAGAAAGGTAGCCATTTATTGAATACTACACAGTATTACTTACAAATAAATAATAAGAGTATTATAATATGGATATGAACAGAAATAAAAATAAACAATCATGTTCTAATTTTTGTACAAAAAATTCAATAGCATAAATAAGGCACATATCAGACAAATACTACTAGAACAATAGCTCCCCAACTTTATTTCCTTAGACTACCTGTGAAAACAGATATGCAAAATGCTTTCTTATAAAAAGGGATTTGACAGCAGTTTGACTGAAAGAGATGACTTAATCCAGCATGCATCTTAACAGCATGCATCTTCAAAATAAAGTTGTAAATGTTATATTGTAAGCAAAACATGAATACATATTTATGTCTTTGAATATTTCAGTTTTATTGAGATTAATATACAAATATTTAGATGTGTTAACACAGTTCCTGGCGCTTATTAAAATCACATTTGTTCTGAGGATATTTGATTTCATTAAGCGGCTGATTTTATAAACCGGCATATATAAAATTACAAACAGAAAAGGCGTTAAAGTTAAAAAATGAAAAATAAATTAATTGCTATTATTTATATTTATATTAAGGTAATTAAAACACTATTTGAATTTAACTTATCTGTAAAAAGTACATTTTTAATTACACAAGGGTTTTAAAATATTGACTAATTGTTGTTTGAGAAACAGAATTTGAAAGTAAAGATCATTGTTAAATCTTAACGTTTAGGCATGTTTTTCTAGCGAATGATTTTTATTCAAACTGAATGATATAAATTGTCAACCTCTGTAATCTTAAAGCGAAAGAAAATTCTGGTTTTATTCAGACAAGAAAACGTGTGTTTTCTCTCCCCTACCCCCTGCTTTTAACATAAACTCCCCAAAAACTTGATTTTATAAAATGGCGCTAATGATTTTATTAAAGGATGGTTTTAACATGTTTTGATATAGTAATGAATCTGTTCTTCCAGATTTGATTTTATAATCTAGTGATTTCATTAGTGGCGGGCACTGTACAAATTTTACTTTTTTATCCTCCAATAATTTACTTTATTAATTGAAAAATGATCGAAAATGCTTTGTGAAAAATATCAGTAAATGATCACGAATAAAGCCATGTTTCTTTTTAAAAATGTTTTGCGTTATTTATGTTATTACTTTATTTCACACACATGCGTGTTTATTTTTCATTTTTTTTTACTAACTGTGATTGATACTTCAATGTCTATAATATTGAATAAGGAAAATTTAACCAATATATTTGACAAATCAAGGTAAAAGGTGTAAACAAGAATGTCCTAATGAAAGGTCACTGTGACCACCCAAACAAGTTTTCTCCCAGCAAATTTTGAGACAGTATTGCAACATTACGATTTTTTTTATTATCTTAATTATTTTTTTAATTATGCCTTCTATCCCTTCTCATTTGATGTGCCGTTGAATGCATGTATTTTATCATTTGGTAAAATTTGTTAGAAAAATTGAACACCCCCTCCTAGGAGTAAAATGTCTCATAAAAGTCTGAGCTACTAAGAAAAATGTTAAAAGTGAATAAACAAAATATCAAAGAACATAATAATGGAAATTTTTAATTGCGATTAATAAAATGTAATGAAAGAAACATTTCGTTAGCCACAAGTAAATACGGTACTTATGTACATTAAATCCACTGCAGCTACGATTTGGCGGGGGTTTTGTGCTTGTTGTTTGTACAAGGACGCAGTTATATAAAGCCACTAAAAAACCCACCGAATTTGTAGCTGCAGTGGAGTTGATATGTACGTGCCGTAAGTATATCCAGAAGAACTAATAAAATACTTGTAATTTAAACAAATTAAAAATATTTCAATTTTATTGGACAACGTAAATTAAAAGGAACATTTTGATTTAATAAAATTTAACGTTTTGAGTTCCATGGATTGAGAAGAGCATGCTTAGATAATCATGTTCTGCTTACAACATTATTTTTACAGGATGGGAACTATTGTGCTAGGAGTTTATTAACTTCATATATTTTAAAAATTATAATGAAATTTAAAATGAAAGTAGACTTAGGATAATTATACCGTTACATGTGTAAAATATTCATATGAATATACAGTCAACAAATCACAACTTCAAGTAAAATACATTTTAAAAAATCTCATATCTTCACTTTTAATGTCAAACATTAGATTTTAGTGGCTTTTAAAAATCATCAGGACAAAAATCAGAACACTTAGAATATTTTTTAAAGTTTGTAGTGTACTTATATATACATAAAGATACATATATAGTATTGGACTTCATATCATCTTTTTATCTTCATATATCACAATAAAAGGTGCATCATCAGAAGTAATCAATTTAAGAAGGGTTTTTTTTTTTTTTTTTTTTTTACTGAAAACGTTGGAAAAAAGAGACTATTGCAAATTGTAGGGTCAATTTTAAGATATTAATAGATTTTGATTTTTTTTTTTTTTAATGTATCTGGTGCCCCCTCCAGTCATTCTAGCTCTCACACCCACTATGGTCTTGTACCAGAAGAGGGCGCTCCAGCTAAGCGACGATTGCTGCGAGGAGCCAAGAACCAGAACGACGACGAGACCTGGCAGAGAGAAGGAGCCCCTAACGAAGAGGGCCAAGCCATGATCCAAGTGATGACGTCAAACCCCTGCAATACTTTTATTCGTTGTAAATGTTTGTGTGTTTTATGTGTATTAAATCGTCCTAGCAGAAAAGTAGTCCTGTTGCTCCCCCACAATGTAAAATAAATTGAAAATAAAATCCTCAAAATACGACATACACTAGTTTAACTAGCAAATGAATAAGACTGCATACATATTATATATACAGTCAACGATTATCCGCGGAATAGGGTGGCATAGTAGCCCCGGATATAAGCAAATACCATGGATAATCCGAATAATAGGTGAAGCACAAAACTAGTGTATGCAATAGCTAAAAAAAGTCAATAACACAATAGATACATTTCAATTATAGCTGAAAACGATATGATTGGAGGTAAAAAATATCTTTTAAAGTTAAAAACTACCAAAATCACACTCGCATTATTCTGCATTCAGTAAATCATCATCGTAAAAATAAAAAAGACAACGAGAGTGAAAGACCAAGGGACAGTTGCGTACATAGCACCCCTGCGTCCGGGGGGGGGGGGGGCATAAGGTTTGAGGGTACACAATCTAGGCAAATAGCACTTTAAGTTACACAAGAAAAGTTTCATTGGGAGGTGGGGGCGCACTTACAAATCTTGCGAAGGAGCGTACATAAGTATATGTATGCTAGGGATAATGGAGAGCTTTTACTGTAGATCTTTACAATATAGATAAAATTTTTGGTTAATGCCATAATGCCTAATCAATTTCTTCATGTTGCTGATAACAGATTTTAATGTTTCGGGAATAAGCAGTTCAGATTTCGGACATTGCAGTTTTTTTTTAATTTAACAAGCATTTTAAAATCAGTCAAATATAAAATCTCATTGGTACATATTTTAAAGATATTTTTGTAACAATTTACAACTTCTAGCAACAACTGGGAAACATTCATAAACCTTTGAATTTGATAGAAATGATATAAATGAACACTTTATTCTGATTCTAAATAAAAAAAGGTTGAACACTTTTAAAATTAAAAAATAAACTATATATTATTTTTAGAGAAAAAATACTGAAAGAACACCTTAAATACTGTGTAAACAGATTTTTAAAAATATTATTTTAAAAGAAAACCGTTTAATGCAAATTAATTTCAATATTGGTTTGAAGACATCACACAATTTGAGGCCAAGGTTTTACTGATTTTCAGAAACTTTACTTTGCTAAAAACATTTTTAGCGGATCTGCCGGTAGACATCCCTTCAGAAAAAAAAAATATTTTTTGAAAAACATTACGCTTAGATGAAAGTTTTAAAAGTCAATTTCAAAGATTATAAGGTTGATATAGTTTGAAAATAAGACAAACAAACTGTATTTAGAAAATTTATGGATGGATTAAATTAATTGTGATAAGGGTCTAACAAAGCCTGAACAACTAAAAAATTACCTTAGCAACGAGATTTATTAAAAGAAAAGTCTTTTAGAAGCCATGTTACACTGCATATCCTTTTCTCCTAAAGATTTGCATTTTTTCTTTTTTTTTTGGGGTGTCTCTGACTGGTACAAAATTTTGTAAAAGATGTTTGCTTTTCTTTTTTCTTAATAAACACATAGTTGCTTCTCTTTCAAAACTGAATGCAACAGATAGTTTTAAATTTCTTATTCTGTTTTTCCCCTGGTAGTTTCATATAGAAAAAAAAATTTCATTAATTTCACAAAAAATGAGAGAGGGGGTGTACTTGAGTCATTTGAAGTGAAAACTTGATTGAACAGATAATGAAAAATAAAAGTTCTTAACAATGCTAATAAATGACGTCAAAGACTCTAAATAATCTACAAACTCTTAATCAATTTTAAAATGCAAATAAAAGTACTTACATATCACAGAAGAACTAGGGCAAAAATCACTAGGCAAAGTTCCGGTTTCAAACTTGTTTTTGAGACAAACACTCTTGTAAGCCTTAGTTGAAAAAAAGAACAACATTAGAAAGTTAAAAAATGAAAAAAAATCACTAAAACTGAGCTAATTAAACTTCAGAGTACACTATTCAAAAAATCATTTATGCACTTTCTTTTTTTCTTGTTTAGAAACAAAGCATAAGAGACATTTCAATGTGAAACATGTAATTGTATAACGACCTAAGTCTACTAATAAAATGTATTGATTCATACATCATAAAGAACCTAAGCAAAAATTTTTTACAGGTGAATGCAATAAAATAATTTAAACTGATTCACAATATAATATAAAATATGCAAAGTGTTTGTCATCCACTTGTTCAGACTTCATACATAAAACTGCAAGAGCCAAACATCTATACATTTTATAGAACATCATTTATATATTTTTCCATGAGAGGGTCTACATTATACACAAAGTAGCATTTTTTTTTTCAGCAGCTCACAGTTTGAAAACCTAGAAATTGTCTGCAAGGGCAACGTTGATTCATATAATTTATGTTTAGTTAAAACTTATTACTAAGTACATAAATCAACATTGAGCAATACTCGACATTGAAGTGTTAAACTTAAAAATTACACGTAAATGTAGGAGTGCTTAAAACACCTAAAAACTTGCGGTGGCTTTACATTTTAACTGAAGCATGGCAAAAAAGAAATGAAACAACAAACTTCACCTTTTTTTACCAAAATGTTTTTCCCCTCTTGTCAAAATTGACATTTCTCATGCAAAATTTAAATTTTTCAGAAATCTTATTTTTTGAAGTTAAAAATGCAAGACAACGTGTCTACAAGTTGTACTTGTAGACACGTTGTCTTGCATTTTTAACTTCATCAATTGTACAAAGTTTTCGACTGCTTTTCTTACAAAATCTTATTTTTTCCACTAAGAAATAGTCCGTAAAATTTTTCAAGAATTTCCGACAACCTTGTTGTTTTTGCTACTACGAACTAATACACACACATAAACATTTCACAAGCTCAAAAATTAGAAAAACTGGTAAGTATTTTACTCATAATCAGAGATGAATTATACCTTAGACATGTGAAAGACTAATAAAATTTTGGGAACTGTTGTGTGCTTACATAAAACAGGAAAATATATAAATGATGTTTTGCTATAAATTGGAAAAGTAGCAAAACATTAGAACATGTTTGTATTGTAAGTTTCCAAAATTTAAAATAAAAAAACAGAAGATACCCATATTTTTTTATGATGTTTCAAAGTTTTAGATGTTCTTTTATGTACATTTGTGCTTCTTAAAATATCAAAATATGCAAACTTTCACATAAAATTGTATCGTCAGTAGTGCTCTCTACTTCGAGAGCGCTTGTAACTCTTTTTATCATGACTGTGACTGTGAGAGCGATGTTTACCCTCTCGTTTTTCATGACTATGCTTCTTGTCCCTGAAAGATTTTTCGTGCTCCACATCATTGTCTCTACGATGAGAACCGACTTCTCTGTGTTTCCCGTGCTCCAATGACCGCTCAGATTCTCTGTGCTTCGACCGATGATGACCTGAATCTTCTCTGTGAGGTTTGAATTCTGAGGGGCTACGACTTCGATGACTTTTATGATGATCTGAGTGATGATGCTTCGATGATCTGTGCTTGTCTCGATCCCGCCTCTGCCTCTCCCTCTCTCTGTTGATTTCGTCGTTGTAGTCGACTCTCGAAGATTCTTTATGGCGACTGCTTTCCCGGACGTCCTTCACCTTTGATGAGCCATGCACAGAGCTTCCACCTTCTTCTTCTTCCTCCCAATTCCCCTCAGCAGGGGTAGGTTGCTCAATTTCACCAAAATCTGTATCTTCTTTCACTTTAATCTTCGTCTTGGCTCTCCATTCTGTTAGTTTCCTCTCCAAATCCTTCTGAATCGGAACGGGAATCCGTGGGAACAAGGTGGAAAACCATTCCAATTTCGACAGATAATGTCGCAGCATTTCGCCGATTGTCATAATCTGACCACTTCCGGCTTTGACATCAATCTCCTCCTCATCTTCCAAATAAGGCTCATACCAATCCCAGAGATCTGCAGGAGGCTGTGTGTACCTTATGTACATGAAGCCCAGGGCACGGATATAAGGTGAATCACCGTGGTTTATTAATCCAACAAGTTGCTTACGAGTTAACTTCAAAGTAAAAAGTTTATACAATATACAAAATGCTGTGGAAACTATTCCACCAGCACCAACACCTCTAACCCCACCACACATTCCAGTCTGTCCTGCTGTTTTTCTGCTTCCCTTCTCCCATGGCTCTAGATGCGTTACCTGATAGTAAATTTCATCGATAACTTCGTGATACGTCTTCAGCTGATAGAGATTAACCTTAAAATAATGCGAGGACAAAATATTAGTTAGAATTAAGTTATTCAAGTTCATAGTTTTCTCATTACCCCATAAAGGAAGGGTATTGTTCTTTTTATCAGCAATTCCAGGAGCCATCAGGAGGTATATTTTGAATCGGTAACGGCAGATTAGGGTTGTGTCAGATTACACAAAACGTTATGACAAGAGTAGGCAAAATTTAAAAAACTGAATTGAAACGTGTGCAATACAAAATACACACTATTCAGATTCTTTTTCTGGCAGTTAATTTCAACAAACTGCTAAAATAAGAATAGAAAAGCGAAATCCATTGTTGCATAAAAACTAAAACCATGCGATTGTTAGTAAATATTTGACACAGTTACAGTTTAATCATTTTGAAAAATCCAGTTTTAAAAATAATAAATAATAAATGTCATATGAAGATAAAAATGAAGCTTAAACATGGCAATTTAAAATTTCACTCGCGTTTTATTGTCCTATGAAAGTATCGATTCATACTAAACTAAATTTTAGGAAGAGGGTGGCTACATACCAAGCGGTGGAGAGCGCCAGCTCTGACAACTGCCTGAATGCAGTAAAGGAAGCGGTGGATAGTTCAAATTGTTCAGAATTCAAGTGAAACACGGATGATTGTAACTCAGCAATGCAATCGCAAATTCCCAAATTTGGATTCAAGTTGCAATTTTGGTCTATTGCGCTCGCCTTTACTCCTGCTCGACTTTTACCAGAAAGTGCTTCGCATCATTTCTTCGGGTGCGTTTAGAAACTCGCGACCGGTCGCGATCGGTCGACCGATCGCGAACC
>JAXGGA010018635.1:0-21668 GCA_038373865.1 Uloborus plumipes | reverse complement strand
ATCGAATTTACTTTTGACTTCAATTCGAAAATTTTCTGAGAGAGAACCCTTGAAACCTTCTCCCTCTATCATCGAAGGTCTGCTAAAATTAATCTCGAAAAATTTCCTATGGGTGCCTCATGAAGTCCCATGTATGCCATAGAGAGCCAAATGGAACCTTCAAGGGAACCCTAAAACCTTAGGAAGTCGAGTGGCATCCTTCAGGAAGTGCCACTTGTGCTACAACGTTTCACCATTATAGGGTACCTTGTGCAACTTGTAATTTTTCAGTGCAGTGAAGGGTTTTATGACCAAGTTGATTCCTTTGTGTATGGGGGAGGAGGCTGAAAATATTTGTTTCAGGCTCCGTCGTCTCTTAGAACGGCTCTGAATTGGTTCCTCATCACCTTGTCCACATCATCGATCATTTCTGTTGAGGATGTACGAGCTGATTCAGAAAAAGTGGCTGCAGCTAAAAACTGGAGTCGTCCAAAAAATGTTCATCAGCTGCGAAGCTTCCTGGAACTTTGCACCTACCAAGGACTACTCAGGGGGGGGGGGCAAACCGGAAGCCCAGTGTCCTTTATCCTTTTCACCTCAAAAATCCACAATCAAGACAGACGGTGCTTTTTTTTCCTTTAAGTATTCCCAGTAATTGAGAAGTTTTCAGTTTCCGAGTCAATTAAGAACGCGAGAACCTCAAATGTAATTCTGCAGGTATCTTCAAATTAATGAAGAAATTTTACAGAAATCTGCAAAATTTCTGCAGATTTCATGTACAATTTTGTTAAGGCATCAAATTTTACTGCAAAAATGCCGAGTTTTGAGTAGAATCAGCGTCATTTACAGGAAAAGTAGATCTCTGCTTCTAAATAAAACCTGTGTAGGAAATTTAGATTTTTTGACAAAATTTGACGATTTTATATGATTGAAAACCGTGTGTACGCAGATTGTATCTATGTATGTATATCAGTATAACTTTTCCCAAACGCCAGCGAACTGACTGATCATCGAACCAGATATCGATAAATTCGTAATTTTTTGGCCTTGTGTTCGACTAATTTACATACTTGTACGATTTTAATTAGCGGACTTAATCAATTATACCTACAGATAATTATATAAGTGCCCCCTTTTTCTCCCATTGTTTTTCTTCCGAAATTTCGGATTCTGCTTCGCAAGTGGTCAACAGTTTCTTCAATTAAACTGTTTGTTCAAGCTTTTAAATGATAATATTAGAAAATGGGCAAAGATTGGAGATTTCTATTTCGTATTGTCGAAAGAATTTTATAAACTTAAGTAAAAAAAAAATTAATTCAATATTTTAAAGTGAAATCTTGCAAATTTTATCGTCCAAAGCATTGTTAAATTTTGTATGAAGACCCTTGTTCAAATAGAACAAGGGTTTAGCATTACATTATTATAGAATTCATACAGCTATGCGTTCGATTCTATAGATATGGATTCAGTTAGTTTGGGTAGGGGGGGGGGGAGGCAAAAAAAAATGAACATAAATATATACATATTTTTTTAATATATTACAAAGTTTTTTTTTTTTTTTTTTGAAGTATTATCAACATTTTTCCTAATAATTCTTGGAAAAATTATTGTCTTTTGATTTTCTTTTATTGTGAAATTTTTATTCGAATTAATTATATAACACTCATTTTCGAAGCATCAGAGCATAAATGTTTCAGCGAATGAAATGAGATGTGATGATTTTTTTTCCTTCACATTTAGAATTTTTGCATGGATGACTATTATAAATTGCCGAAAAGTTATTTACTAATGCAATTTTTTATAATTAATGGTGCTATTAATTTTAATTAATTAAATTTTTAGTCAAACATTAAATAAAAATAATTATTATAGTTTTAATTGGATTAGTGTTAGTGTAATTAACAATTTTCTGACTTAGCTTTCGTGCCACCTTGGATCCCCCCCCCCCCCCCTCCCTAAACAAAGTTCTAGAAATGTGCTTGGCGCCTACTACAGGCAGATTGTGAAAGATTTCTCAATCACTGCAAGATTTTTGCATTAATTGACTGAGAGTAATAAAAAATTTGCTTGTTCTCAAGAATGCGACGATGCATTTCATACACTGAAGGAGCCCTAAGGGTGGTTCACAAACCTATGGTAAAAAAAAAAGTCCTAGAGGTCACGACTGTGGCTCATTTTTTTACCTTTATCCACCCTAATATGCTGCCAAAATTTCAACCTCCTACTTAAATAAAAAGACGGTGCTCAAAGCTCAAATAGTTCTCCAGTTTTTGTCAATTTCAAGCGTTTTTCGGTTGAGCGGCAAAAAAAAAAAAAAAATTCCGGGTGTTTTGCTATCATTCTTGCTGATTCTTATGTTCAATGATCCCCTGAATCCTAATATGGCCACCTTTTTCCCCATTGTCTCCCACTTTTTGAAAATAGCGCCCCCCTCCCCTCCTATTTTCATCAGATTTCGACAATTTCATAGATATTTTTTGGAGAGGAAGGAAGCATTATATTTACAATTAACATTCTTCTGTAGGGCTAGAAAGGTGAAAAGTTCAAAATCATAAACACTTTTCCCAAGTTAGGAGACTCATGGGGGTATTTTCCCCTCCCCTCCGTTCAATATTTAACACTAGCCGGGTACCCAGCCCTGCCCTGGTTTCGGCTGGGTATGGTGTTTTAGTGACACTCGTTCATGAATTTTTCAACATTAAAGTGCATATCTATACACACAATGGCTACTTCTGTACACAATGGCAATTTTTTCTGACTGGACAAACTAAAAAACTGTATTAGATACCTTAAATACAAATGCAAGCTACAAATAATGTTTAGGTAAATCGGAAATGTTATAAGCTTGGTACAGGGTGCGGCGGAGAAACTTGCAGACTTGAAAAGTAAACTAAGGGAAAAGTACATCATGTATCAGTTTACTACTTTTTATAAGATATATGGTACCCATTCTGAATTTTTATATTAGTTAGATTTAAAAACTACATCGGGAAGAATTACGGCCCCTGTTAATGATGCACTCATGTACCCTACATTTGTTGCACTCGTTCGATCATATCGACTGATGGGATGTTGGTGATTTACATAACAGCAAGAATATTGTCAGTTCCATTTGAACTTCATTTTGTGCCGAGCAGTTTTGTTATACTGAAATTTACTAGAAGTTTTAAATTAAACTCAAAATATTTAAACTTCTTGCTATGCAATTCAACTTTCTATGGAAATTAATATATAGATTTTTTTTTGAGAGAAAGAGACTTTTAGTATTAAATATTTTATTGTCTCAGCGAGGATAAGTACTCAATTTGCTTCAACAGCAGGTAAAAGAAACTGCTTATTGTCTTCATTATTGAAAAAAATTTTGTTAAATTCTTGAATTATTTGAACATTTTCCTCAGCAACGTTATTCACCATTATTTATTTTTTTTTTCTTTTTATTCTGTTGTTGATAATATATTTGCATTCGTTGGGGCGTAGGACGAAGAATGTCAGTAAATAATCTTTAATATTCATATTTGAAAAAAATCCAATTTTGTTCTGTACTATACACTTGCTATATTTCACATCTTTATTCTTGTAATAACTTGCTTTTGTTTCAACTAAAATTTTATACGAGAAACTAAGTCAAACTAATTAATTCATCAGAAAGGTGTCACTAGTACTTTAATAAAAACTGTCTTAGTTGTTATTTCAATTTCCAGGTCGTTTATATCTTATAAGGTTTTTTCCAAGTTCAGATATTCCCAGAAGTTTTAATAGCAAATGGAGCATCTATAAATGTTCAATCTGTTTGTTTTACTGTACGAAAAGGCGCTGAAACTGTAGAAAATGTTGTACTGTCTAACATTTTTTCGCGAAACCTTCGTCGAATCTGCGCACGCGCCAAGTCTCTTCTGACTTTCTCGAAATAGAGGGGAAATGCAACGAGGAAGTAGCAAGCGAACAAAAAATGAAGGCGTCAGGCAGTGCACATCTCAAACCTATCTCCCCTTTTTCAAATGGAAGCGTTCGTGGCTGCCAGGCGCACTATACGCAAATAGACAGTACCTAGGTTTTTTTCTCTCATGATTAAATGAAAAATCTCTTTCTTATATAGGAACATAAATATTTTGAAGCATAGAAGAGACTAGATTTTCTCAGATAGGCTCCCTAATTGACTAATAATTTCTCAATTATCTCTTTATAATCAGCAAGAGTGATTATAGATTTATCTGTAGATTTATAAAAAGCTTCCAGTTGAAGTTTCAAACTTGTTAAAGTATTTTTTAAGTTCTATGTGCAACATTCTTTTTTTTTTTTTTTGTTTTAATTCTTTGCCAAACATTTTTTCGCTTTAAAGTTATTAAAAAGAATAGAACTTGTGAGGAATATGATGGCCAAAGTAAGCATGAAGTAAATATCTTTGCCTAAATTTCAGATTAGTTCTATGCCAGACTAGCTACAATAGTTTATTTTGTGCAATTAGTTTTTATAATTTAATTCATTCTTCTTGTGATACTGTTAGCACTATTAGTTTAAAACTTTAAATCTTGCAATTTTTTTCTCTGCATCCCACTACTTTAAAAACATAAAAAAACATTTTGCACAGCTCTTCCACAACTCTATTTTGGCAAGCGTAAGTTTTGAAAATCATAGCACAACATGTAGACAAGTAGTACTGCAATCTACATTGTATGCTGCGATCTACTAAATAATCGATTGTATCAAAGGTGTTGCTATATAGATTCAAACGATTAAGAAACTTTCCAATTGTTTGAACTAATATTTATGCGTTGGAAAATGAGAATAATTGAAAAAAAATCTCTTCCAAGAAAATGGTCTCTTTAGTCTGAAAAACTCAAAAATTGTGAAAATTACGAAAAAGCGTAAAAATGAAGGGTGTTTGAGCACCATCTTCCATTAAGAGTAGGGAGCTGAAATTTTAGGGGAGTGATCTTATACATAAATGTAAAAAAAGTAGGGTGAGCCTTGGTCTGTAGCAAAAAAAAAAAAATTGAACCACCCTAACCTATCCCGTCATCCCCCCCCCCCCCCCCATTATTGCTTGAGTATCAATCCAAACATCGCATTCTTTCTAACAATTTTCGCTACATATACACTGCGTATTCAATAGATAAGTAATAAAAATGGTTGTGAAAATGCATCTCTGTTTTGAATGTTTTTATTTATTTATTTTTTTTTTTCATCTTGAGCAATTTTAACCTTTTTTACCTTTATCAATAACTTGATATAAATGATTAGATATATCACTGAAAAACTCTTGCGTATTGGAATTTGAACTCTGAAATAAATGTTATCTTTGAAAACCTTAATTTCCCGATCCTTTTATTCTTTAGTAATAGAAACAAAACAATAACTTATAGGTAAGTTTTAAAATATTAACTCTTTTTTTAACTCAATGCATTTACTTAGGTCAGTGGTGCTCAACCTTTTTCTGCCCTTGGGGCCTCATCTCACATTAAATCATTTTTGCTGGCCAGAACATATAAGATTTCCAAATCATGGGAAAATATATATGGAGCGGGAAAGAAAATTGCATACCAGTAACTATTGTTATCATTACTTGATGTTTATTTAATTAAATGCATATTTTTCAGAAACTCATTTTTGAACACTATTTGGTTGCAAAATTTTGACATTGTCACTTCCAGTAATTTTCGATTTGTGTAATATTGATTAAAACAACGGGCCACACAGATTAGCTGCGTGGGCCGAAGGTTGGGAAATACCGACTTAGGTTACCTGAAAACTCATTCAAACTTTCGATAATGATATTTTGCATTTTGTCTTAATATTCACACTGCATTGGATAAGAAGCCAAATAAGAAATCTGTATTTTGTAAGCAGTTTTACTCATGGTATTCTAGAATTGTAACGCCACCTTCCCTATAAAGTACAGTAAACTAAGCTAGCCCCATCTAGAGAGAGCGGAGAAGCGAAAGCGAGAGGGACACGCCAGGCGTCTGAGAGACTGCTGTAATGTTTTGAATGTGTTAAGTCTTAATATGTGTTGTGTTCGTGTGATATGTGTAGTAAGTGTCAATAAATGTGTATTTCAACTTCATCCCGGAGTTGTGGTGACTTACAGAATGATAAGATTTTCCCTTCCACAAAATAATTCCAATTATTTTGTGGAAGAGATGCGGAAGCAACGTAGTCGTTTATATATTTTTTAATGAAATTTATAATTTGACTACAAAAATAGCATCAATAAAATGTCATCATCACAAAATCAATAGTACACCCTCTCCCAACCCCCCTCCTCTTCCCCCAAGCGATTCTCAAATGCGAGAGAGCCCTCCATTTAAAAAAGAGAAAAATACGCCCTTTAAATTCCATAAGCGTACTCTTCGCCATGTGTACGGTGATCATTTGTTTTTTTCCGTCAAAACGGGACGTCTAGCAATTTTAGACATCTGCACTTAAATATTTAAAAAAGAATAGACAAAAAGTAATATTTTTGCATAGCGTGTGACAATGCCTAGAAAATCATAGAATTGGTGAAATTTTTTTAATGTACGAATTTGCTTGACTAAAGGTGGTACGTATTTTAAATAAAAATAAAATTCCTGGCAGAATTTCATGTGATTTCCTTCTAAAGTCAACATTGCTTCAAGAACTGCTATTCGATTTTGTAATTATACTGTACTTTTTCACTAGCCCTCACATTAATCACAGCAAAAATTTCTTTTCTAGTGAAGGGACAAATGATAAAAATATGAGAGAGTTACGCATGATTTGATTTATTGGTATGAGAATTTTACAGTTCTCTCCAGTGACTTTTTATTAAAGCATTCCATGTTTCGTTCTGTCACTTCCGAAAACAGGACATTTCAATGTGCAATGGGATAGCGGGACAGGACATGTGAAAGCAGGACTACCTAAAACAGGACGCGTGGTGATTTTAACCATAACCATTTGGATATATCCCTGAAAATATTATTCTGCACCCGGATCCCTTCCGCTTCCGGGGGGAGGGGAGGAGGAGATCCATTCCCCGCGAGCCAAAAGTGTGCCCTCCTGGAAGACAGGATTAACTCACTATACAGATGATACAGTACCCATTTGCTTCTGGGGGGAGGGGTGTCCAAAAATGGACCCAGTTTCTTATTTATATACGGGACACTTCCAAAAAGGGAGTCATAAGTGTCATTTTTTTTTTAAATAGGGAGTTTGAAAATAAATTTTTAAAAATTTTTAGTTCCTAAAACACAGTTTCTGTCTATCGTCGGTAATTGGGTGGGGGTGAGGGAATATCATACGATCTCTATCAGTGGTGCACACAACAGGAGTTAAGAGGCTTTAAGCCTCTCTTAAGTACGAAAGGCGAACCCATTTGACAAAGAGAGCCTTTTTGGCCTTTAGTTTCGGAAATTTTAAAGTAGAGAGCCCCCAATCATCTTCCTTATAAAAATTAAAAGTTTTTCAAGACTTCAAATTGGAAAAAAAATTCAGAGGAGGGCCATTTACCCTTTCATTTTCCTCTAAGTTGAACAGAGTTTTAGCACTTATATTCCAAAGTATTTCTAGCAGGAAACCTCCATGCCTCCCTCCTTTGTCTAACTTCTCCCATAAATAGCTCCCAAAGCTATTTTTGTAGGAGTGCTCTCGAATCTCTCTTCTCACTTCGAGTATTTTTTTTTTTTTTTAATCGGAAGGTTGTCCCCCTTGTTTTAAGGAAAAATGGAAAACAAATTCAGAAAATGTAGTCAATATATTCATTTGTTTAAAAGGGTTATTGAATTGATAAAAATAATGAAACTGACCGAAGATGAACTATTTTTACTTTCTTCTATATCTATTATATAGAAGAAAGTATTGGTTTCGTGAAAATTTTCGAATGTCGAATTTTGACGGATTTGCACGTTTTGAGGTGCGCTGAGTCCATTTCGACCATTTTTGGAAAATGTCTGTCTGTGTGTGTGTCTGTGTGTGTGTGAGTCTGTATGTGTGTGACCAGTTTTTGTGGCCGCGCTAGAGCAAAAACTACTGCATGAAATCGAACAAAAATTTTTTCACATATGTACCACCATGTGAACTGGTGCACCTGACTTTTTTTAGCGAATTCCTCCAAGGGGGGTGGAGCAATCGCACGTGTTCTGCTCGTGGGTGATTGCTATATCTCAGGAAGTAACCGGCGGAATCAAACGAAAATTGGTCCATAGATAGACCCTACCGAGTACAGGTGCTGATTTAATTTGCGTGTCAATATCTTGAAGGGGGGTGGAGCAATCGCACGTGTTCTGCGCGGGGGTGATTGCTATATCTCAAGAAGTAACCCACGGAATTAAACGAAAATTGGTCCATAGATAGACCCTATAGAGTACAGGTGCTGATTCAATTTGTGTGTCAGTATCTTGAAGGGGGGTGGAGAAATCGCACGTGTTCTGCACGGGGGTGATTGCTATATCTCAGGAAGTAACAGGCGGAATAACGAAAATTGGTTCATAGGTAGACCCTATTGAGTACAATCGCTGATTCAATTTGTGTGTCAATATCTCAAAGGGGGGTGGAGCAATCAAAAGTGCTTATTTTGTCATTGCACCTACTGTATCTCGAGAAATATTACTGAGATTTGAATGAAATTTGGAATAACACTAACCCAATAAGGAAGCAAGCATCGATTAAATTTTGGCGCTAATCGCCCCAGGGGGAGGGTGGGGTGATTTTTGCGCTTAGTCAACAATGCGAAAAATCAATTCATTAAAAAATCGCTTTCACGCTATTTAATTATCAAAACAGCTGAAAACTTTCAATGATTTGAAATTTTTAACTGTTGCCAATTTCTTTTTACTAACAAATAAAATGTTTGCAATTAATCTAAACAAGGCTTTTGCAATGATTTCCAATTTCGCTCACTGATTCTGCATTTGCAGGGTTATTACGATAATTGGGAAATTGGAGCTGTTTCCAATTATTCGGGCGAGTACGTATTTTATTTTGTAACTGGAATTCATAAGATAGATATAGAAGAAAGTTTCGTGACGGCCACGACAGCTAGTTCTAAAAGTGTAAATGCAGCGGCCTCCTTGGCTCTGTTGTAGAAGCTGCGTCTTCTGAGACCGTGGTTTCCTTCACTTGTATTATAAAATCTTTCCTATATTTTTGTCCCGAGTGTCCGAGCAATGTGTCTGGACCTCAGTCCTCATGTATGTCTAGCTGAATAAATAAAGAAAGAGTTAAAAAAAAAATGCATTTTAGCTGACAAGCCTCTTGCACTGATACTACTTTAGCATTTAGCGTTTGGAAACAGTATAGGTTGTGGGCGTGGGAAAAGGTCGCGGGAATATCGGATCCAGCAGGGCAGAGAATATCACGTGACTACACGGCAACCGGAAAGCGATTTCAGTGTGGGCGTGGCTTAAAGGAAATAATAGCAGACAGCTTTCGAATCGCGTAGTGTGGATTTGAATATGGTCTAATACAAAATAATTCAAATATAATAAAGACGAAATTAAGCACAATTAAGAATGCCAGATGCAATGTTTTACGAAAACGAGTAGTATCTTTCACATGAAAATCCAAAATTGATTTTTCTGTTCTTTTTCGCAACTTAATTTTGTTTCAGAATTTTAATTCCGGTTTATTTTGCTCATTTTCAATCGTTTTGTTTAACTCGAAAAAAATCTTTTGTGAAATAGAGAAGTTAAATTCTAATTTGCTTAAAAAAAATTAATGAATAAAATTCATCACCACACCAGGATTTAAAAAAATAAATAAATAAAGGAAAATAAAGTTGAACTACATTGAAAATCAAAAATTATATTTAAAAAAAAAGAAAAGAAAAAAAAGACAAGCTTTTCTCGACTTGTGTACTTTTTTTTCATCGAATACATTATAAAATAACAATTTGGTTTTATGAAGTTAAAAATGCAAGACAAGTGTCTACAAGTACAAATAAAAGGTTAAAAAAGAGTTAGAAAACTCTAGCAGATAGCTATTTGGGGGCTATTATGAATGAAGCCCCATCATCAGTGCAAAAAGATGATGGTTCACTGACACCAGTCAAGTGAACCAATAGCTATCTGCTAGAGTTTTCTAACTCTTTTTTAACCTTTTATTTGTAATTGTAGACACGTTGTCTTGCATTTTTAACTTCATCAATTGTACAAAGTTTTCGACTGCTTTTCTTACAAATTTGGTTTTATTTCTTGATTCATTTAGGCAGGGTGTCAATGATTTAAATCAATTGATTTAAACCACTGATTTAAATCAAATGATTTTTTTTTAAATCATTGATTTAAATCATTTTTCAACTTAAGCTTAGAAATCTTCTTGATTTTTTGATTTTCATAAATTCTGTTTTTTGCTTAGTTTTAGTTTCTGTTTTTTGCATAACTTTTCTTCCTAAAATTGATTTTTGTCCTTATGGTTTTCTCTCACTTATTTAATACTTCTATCTATTCATTTTTTCTCTCCTTACTCAATCTAATTATTCACATTTTTAGGCAATGGAGACTTTTAAATTATATTCGGCATTATTATTATTATTATTATTATTATTATTATTATTTATTTTTTTTTTTTGAAATTGATAAGGAAGTTAAAAGGCAATACACGAAAAGATGGTAGATGGTTGTGTATCTTTTGATTTTTTTCTCATAAAACACTTTTCAATTTAAGATAGTTAAGTAATGTTGAAAAAGAGAAATTTGCTGGAAACTGCTAACACGTTTTTCAAAGTTACGAGAAATCATATTTTCAGTGTAAAAATAAATAAATAACAGAGCATATTAATTAAAAGACATGTAGCAATGTCCAATTTATTTATTTCCTTCTGTTGTTATGTTTTTCAGTGTGTTACTATGTCATCTGTATTATGATTTAAATCATATACATTTGTATTAAAATCGTTTGCATTGAATGTTATGAAATTTTTTTGGTGACATAATAAATGAAATTTTGTTTTGAAATTTTTAACAATATCAATTTTATGCTTACTAATATTCATAAGAATAGCTAAACAGTTACGAGAGTTTCTGAAGTCTTTTTTTTTTTTTAATTTTTTAATATAAAAAATCGATTTAAATTAAAAAAATCAGATTGAAATAAAAAAAATCTGATTATTTTGATTTTTTTCAAAAAAAATCATTGATTTTTTTCACATCCTGCATTTAGGATGTAAGGATTAATAAGTACTAAACATAAACAGTGGAACTTAATTATTTGTTGCTAAAGATTCAAAATTTTGAATCTTTAACAACAAATAATTATTTTAATGCATGCTCTGATAAATTAAGCACCCCTTTTTTTGTGACTTGAAATCACTTAAGTAATCTAAATTAAGCAGTCATTAAATTACAACACACAAAAATTGCTATTTAATTTTTCATGGTTGAGAGCCAAGGAATCTGCCCCATTGGCCCTGCCCAACGCCCTCTTTTAGTCCCGTAAGACAAGGCGAGGAGTTAGTTCTTAATGCTTATTAGAATAATAAATGAATAATAATTATAAAAGTCAAATTTGTAGGAAAGGTTTTAAAATAGTAATAGTAAATAATAAATTCTTAAATTATTATATACAAATACAAAAGAAGACGAACAGCTACAGGATCTATCCCCAGCTAGGCTGGTCTTAGTAAATTTCTCTGGTAAGTTGTACCAGGTGCTCACAACCCTACTAAATTAGTAATTTTTCCTCACCTCTAGGTTAGCCTGAGATTTAAATAGCTTAAAACAATGTCCCCTTTTTCTGCTTTCTAAACAAAAATTCAATAGATTAATTTCATTCATTTTGATAAAAATTAAACAACTGGATCATGTCTCCTCTGACTCTCCTACAATGTACCTCTGGTGCCACTATGCGAAATTTTGAGGGGGGGGGGGATTACGTATTTCCCCCAAGGTTTGGCCATATATTTTTCCCATAGAAAGTAATTTTAGTGAAGTAATTAAAGTTATTGAAATTTGGCATTTTTAATAACTTACTCACTAATGGCTGAAAACGAATTATATTTATATTTTTGCCGAAAATATTGTACTAAAATTAAGAAAGTACTCATTTCTATGGGGGGGGGGGGGGGGGCTAGAGCCCCTCTTGTCCTCCCTATATTGGGTGGAGCCCATGTCCAATGCATAAAATGTGACATGAATGTATCTTGATTTTAACCATTCAATGCAATACTACTGGAAGAACTTACCGTTATGATTCAAAAAATTAAAAAGAAAGAAAGAAATACTACTAATCATGAATGAAGTATTTGAATAAGCATTAAGGATGTACCAAATAGCAGTTTTATATGAATACTAAAAACTAACTATTCGGCCAAATACTGACGATGTCTGGTTATCTGAATATTAACTAAGTTTTATAACATTTTTTGCAATTACTTCTAACAATTATTTTTTATTTAACATTTAAAAGTTTTAATTTACTTAGTAGCTATTTGAGAACAGCCTTTAGTGTATAAGTTGTTAGAAAATAATAAAATGTTCTTGATTTTTTTTTTTTTTGCTTCTTTATTTACTTTATTAAAAAATTAGAAAATGCTTAATTAAATAATCAGATTTTTTTATTTAAATCTGATTTTTTTTAATTTAAATCGATTTTATATATATATATATATATATATAAAGACTTCAGAAACTTTCGTAACTGATTAGCTATACTTATGAATATTAGTAAGCATGAAATTGATATTGTTAAAAATTTCAAAACAAAATTTCATTTATTATGTCACCAAAAAAATTTCATAACATTCAATGCAAACGATTTTAATAAAAATGCATATGATTTAAATCATAAGTATAATACAGATGACATAGTAACACACTGAAAAACATAACAACAGAAGGAAATAAATAAATTGGACATTGCTACATGTCTTTTAATTGATATGCTCTGTTATTTATTTATTTTTACACTGAAAATATGATTTCTCGTAACTTTGAAAAACGTGTTAGCAGTTTCCAGCAAATTTCTCTTTTTCAACATTACTCTTACTATCTTAAATTGAAAAGTGTTCTATGAGATAAAAATCAAAAGATACACAACCATCTTTTCGTGTATTGCCTTTTAACTTCCTTATCAATTTCAAAAAAATAAATAATAATAATAATAATAATAATGCCGAATATAATTTAAAAGTCTCCATTGCCTAAAAATGTGAATAATAATTAGATTGAGTAAGGAGAGAAAAAATGAATAGATAGAAGTATTAAATAAGTGAGAGAAAACCATAAGGACAAAAATCAATTTTAGGAAGAAAAGTTATGCAAAAAACAGAAACTAAAACTAAGCAAAAAACAGAATTTATGAAAATCAAAAAATCAAGAAGATTTCTAAGCTTAAGTTGAAAAATGATTTAAATCAATGATTTTGAAAAAAAAATCATTTGATTTAAATCAGTGGTTTAAATCAATTGATTTAAATCATTGACACCCAACCTAAATGAATCAAGAAATAAAACCAAATTGTTAATCCATAATGTATTCGATAAAAAAAAGTACACAAGTCGAGAAAAGCTTGTCTTTTTTTTCTTTTCTTTTTTTTAATATAATTTTTGATTTTCAATGTAGTTCAACTTTATTTTCCTTTATTTATTTATTTTTTTAAATCCTGGTGTGGTGATAAATTCTATTCATTAATTTTTTTCAGCAAATTAGAATTTAACTTCTCTATTACACAAAAGATTTTTTTCGAGTCAAACAAAACGATTGAAAATGAGCAAAATAAACCGGAATTAAAATTCTGAAACAAAATTAAGTTGCGAAAAAGAACAGAAAAATCAATTTTGGATTTTCATGTGAAAGATACTACTCGTTTTCGTAAAACATTGCATCTGGCATTCTTAATTGTGCTTAATTTCGTCTTTATTATATTTGAATTATTTTGTATTAGACCATATCAAATCCACACTACGCGATTCGAAAGCTGTCTGCTATTATTTCCTTTAAGCCACGCCCACACTGAAATCGCTTTCCGGTTGCCATGTAGTCACGTGATATTCTCTGCCCTGCTGGATCCGATATTCCCGCCACCGTGGGAAAATCTTGACAGGTGAAAGTGAAACCCTTGCGACTGCGATTCGCGAGAAAATAGATGGCTTGGAAGTAGTAGTTTCGGGAACAAGTAACAATAAACCAATCTAAAAGTATGCTCCATAATTTGTTGATATGGGAAAATTGAAAGATAAACATCACAAATCTCTGCAGCTTTTAAACGATGAACCTGAAACCACTACTTCTAGTTTTCTTAAAGGTAACTTGATCTAGTTTAGCTTGGTAAACATTGGTGGTGATTGTATTTGATTTTGTTCATTTCTTAATGTTTATGATTTGAATATGAGTGTTAATTTGTTTTGGTATTTTTCAAACATTTTCGTGATTTTTATGTATTTATTTTTTACATTAATCATATTTATTGATCAAAGATTTTACTTCCAAATGTGCATTTTAAGTGTTCTCTAGTTTAACAGAAGTGTATTCAATCCATGATGGTGTCACTCATTTTATATGAATTATACTACAAGTTGTGTTGAACTACATTGACCGAAACTGATGTTTTAAACTTTAAAATTCCAACATTATCCTAGTTTCTGGACGGAATTTTGCAGCGAACTTCGGTCAAAAAATGTTGCTGATTTGAAATTTTTTTCAAAGGAGATTTTTTTTTTCTGTTATGTTAGATCAGAAATGAGCATGCATGAGTTTAAAGAGAATTGCAATTTTGTTATATACGTGCTTTTAAAAAAGTCATATCATGTTTTAGTGTTATTGGGCGAACTGCATAAAGTTTTGAACATTGTTTTGTAAAATACACTTAAAGCTGCACTATCAAAATATTAGTCTTAGGTTGTATTCGAAAATTAAAAACACATGACGCATAATTTATTTAAATGAATAAAATTTAGTTAACTTCCCTCTGGGGCAGGGACGGATACAAGGGAGGGGCGATCGCCCCTCCCTTGAGGGACTCACCATTGGTAAATTTTGAGTACTGAAGTTCAAAAAAAGGCATTTTTTAGATTATCTCTGAAGATAGCAGAATTGAGGTTTAGGCTCTGCTCAGAATACGTTTTGCAGTTGAAGTCTAAGACATATAAGGTCAACTTTTGTAAACCAAGATGTGTAGTAAAAGATACGTAACAAAATCAATCACCCCTCCCTTGAACCATTTCTAGATCTGCCTTTGCTCTTAGGTGACATCTATACTACATATCTATACTACGTACTATCTACTAGGTCTATACTATGTATAATTTTGTTCTGTTGTAGTTTGAACTATTTTAAATTCAAGCACAGGAAAATTGCAGTGGACTTGAAGAGCTGTATGCAGCTTAAAATTCCCAGTACATATTCTTCTAGGAAAAACACATTCATTAAGTTTCTTTGTAGATCAGCGTCTGAAAATTTGTCTAGCTTGTCCATGTCCATTCCATGCTAAATACAGCATAGACTGAGGAAAAATAGCAAGTGTCTTTGATTCACGATACTTGCAATACAACTTGCTCTTGCACAACATAAATTTATATGTACGGTATTTTACTGTGAGTTTGTATTTTCCCTTGTTATTTCATTATGTTAGTTGAGTATTTATAATGTTGTATTTTGAATTTAGTTGCTTTATATTTCCTGCAATATTTTGATTTCATTCTTTTTCTGTTTAAGACTTTAAATCAAAGAATACACAGCAGGTATTCCTTCAGCAGAGTGTTACCCTTTTGGCACTGAAAGACAAAACACATGCAAATGGAACAGCTGCACCAAATGTCTTCCCACCTAAATTATTGTTTGGAGTTGTGAATGAGGATTTGCCATTATTCATTGGAGCAGTAATAGGCAAGTTTTGCTATTTCATGTGAACACTTTGATTTTTATTCTTCTAAGAGTGTACCTGTAGTATTCTGATATTGTTTTCTGTTATATTTAATATTTGAGTAACATAGTATAAAATTCTGTTTTATTTATTCACAGGGGCTTCACTTATAATTGCAACCTGCTTATGCATTGTTACTTTATGGAAATGCTGCTGTAGAATGACAATATGGAGTAAAAAGAAAGAATACTGTAAGGCTTTAGAACTTTCTCCTCATTCATGCTAAAAATGCTTGGTTGTTTTTGTTATACAGTGGCCCAGAGTTCGAAATTAGAATCAACTACCGTAAAATCCCGAAAGTAACCCCCCCATCGAATATACCCCCTCCCCTTATTTGTCTAAATGGAAATTTATCTTAAATCCTGAATATACTTAATCTTTAATCTCGATTATAACCCCCCTCCTGAAATGTATCTGTTTGGGTTTGAAAAGGAGGGGGTTACTTCTGGATTTTACGGTAGTTTGCTGCCGATGGCACCTTTTTTTTCTTAGTAGCCAAAACAATTCCCTTGGTTGCCTTTAAATTGATTCTTTTTCTTACTGCATTTAAATCCCGCACATCAATTGGAAATTAAATGATTTTCAAAAATATAGGCGAATTGTTTTAGATTACATTATATTAAAAAATTCAAGATTTTGAAATTAGAAAAGTTTATAAAATGTTGAAGTTGATACTACTTGTTACTGTTTTGGATTGTTTTTCACATGCTGAACTGCTGTCTTAAAATTTACTAATTAATCTTACTGCTTTCTTATCTTATAAACAGGGCTGGAGCCTAAAAATGCGTCAAGTCTGAAAGGGAAACATAAATTCCCTGTAGTTCAAAGGTAAATGTTATTTTACATTTTTGACTTTTTCTGGAGTCTCAAATTATTTCTTAAATAGTCTGAACCATGAAAGTAATTTCTATAAGCTTTTAATGTCAATAAATAAGTACCCAAGAACACAATTTTAATTAATACCCATGATAAATTCAAAGATTCATTTGTAAAACATTTTAATGTTGTTCATTAATAAGGTAGATTGTTGATATACAGTAATCATATAGCTAATTGAATTTGGTAAAGTATTTGAAATGAAGTTTGAGGATATTTGTAGTTAAAAGATTAATCCAGAAATTTTTAAAAGGTAAATATTTATGTATGCACATAATTATTTTACTTAAAAAAATAATTTAATTTCTTTTTTGAAGCAATTCAGTGGTTTTCTTGGGCTTGAAGCCAACTCGAGTGTTTGATTACAAGGGAGAAAAATCATCTGAAGATTGTTCTGATACTCAACCAATAGCTATTGTAAAAACTCCAGTAAGTAGCATCTCCTGCTTCAAAGTTTTATTTTAACCCTAATCTCCCTAGTCATTGCTGCTGTACTGCTGTGATGAGCACAAAAGTCGTATCTTCACTTTATTTCCAAATTGAGTTGTTATCACGAGGCGGTTCTTTGTAACATATTTTACTGTATACAACATTTTATGGCCATTTGCGAAAGGGCAATATTTTCTTAAAAGATCCAAAAAACTGGAATCTTAATCAAATATATGGAAACATAAAACTTGTACAAGTTGTCATTTTGTGGTAAGCTGCAGTTACGATTTTTGTGCTTTGCATGACAGTGTAGCTTTTGGTGCTAGCTTGTGATTGCAGGGCTGCTTACTGTCATTTTTGTGTCTCCTTTGATTTTTTTTTTTTTTTTTTGTAAAGATGGAGAGGTAGAGTACTGGAACTTTACAGGCGTATCTCTTCATCTCTTGGGGTTGGATTAAACCTTTTTCACAGAGAAGTGACAATAAAAACATCCAGTAACAAAAAGTTTAAGGGACTGAAATATAGATATTTTTACTGGCTAACTAATTTTCAGTTATGATTTCGTTTCCTACAACTCATTACATTCAGTGATGTAGTTTTGTTTTGTGTATAAGATATTTTATTCATTAAAAAGTTATATTTTTTTATTCTTTTTTTCTTGATCATTTTTTTAAAACAATATTTTGGACCAAAATGAAAAATTTAAATTATGTAATGTGAAAAAAAAAAAAAAAAAAACAATAAAAGCCCAGATGAAACATGAAACTGCAAATTTATTTCTTCCACTTTCCTTCATCAATATTTTAAAAAGATTTATTTCTATTGAAAATTTTTACTTGAAAATGGCTTTGATGAATTTTGAATGTATTTCCATATCTAGGGTTTCATATTCTTGCTAAAGCTTAACTCTTTGCCATAAAAAACTGCCAAATTGAATACAAATCATGTGAACTGCTTTTTGGGCATAACAATGTGTCTGAAAAAAAAGGGGTGGGGGATGTATAAAAAGTTGGAGAAATCACTGGGTTAAGTGATAGAAAAAAAAGTTAGTTATACCTGGGATGAAAAATCTTTGGTGAAATGCATTATGTACTTTTTTCTCCTTTTTTTAGCCTACTTTCCCGTTAAAAATAAAAGAAAGACGAAAAAAGTATTAAAAGTAGCTTAATGCATCGAAAAAATATCGCCAAGTCCAAAAAATATCGCCAAGTTAAAAAAATAAAGAGGTAAAATGAATATCGAAAAATTAAAAATTTGAAAGTAGGGTATTGAGATGGGGAATTTGTGTGTTTGTCGGTCTGTCGGTCGGTCTGTCTGTCTGTCCCCCCCTAATAACTTTTGAATGAACATTTCGATTTGGACAAACTTTTTTTTGTTGGAAAGATCTCGGCGAGTACAGCTCATTCCCATATTTGATTTTTTGATTTGAACAATTTTTGGTTCAACTTTGAGCCGTTCAAATAACCGGTCCCGCGATACTAACTTTTTAATGAACAGTCCGATTTGAACAAACTTTTTTTTGTTGGAAAGAACTTTTCAAGGATACTTCATTCCCGTATTTACATTTCCGATTTGAACAATTTTTCATTCAACATTGAACCGCTCAAGCAAGCTGTCACCCCTAATAACTTTTGAGTAAACAGTCCGAAAAAAATGACTGACTGTGCAGACGATTTTTTGTTTATTTATTCATTTGTTTTATTGAATTTATTATTATTATTATTTTTGGCAGACGATTTTTTTTGTAACAAAAATGTTTCATTCACTAGGGCATTTTATTCTTAATTTATATTTAACAACTGGCAACGGATTAAAAGTGAAATTCGAGACATTTTATCAACGGACGAGTTTTTTTTTCTTTTTTTGATAAAATGTGTTTTGATGTACTTTGTACTTTTAATTTTTTTTTGAAAACAATTGAGGAATTTTTCTACGGAAGAACTGTAACAGTTACATTCTTTAAAAGGTGCGACAAAACTTTATTTATTCATTTATTTACTTTTTATGTGTCTATTTCATCTGATGAGAGAGGTATATTTTGCTTTTAAAGGTATGTTTGACATAATTTTTAGTCTTAGATAATCAAGAGAATAATGATCAGATGCTAGAATGCCGATGTCGATGTACGGGAAAGTAGGCTCGTTTAGTTCTTGACAGAACTTCTTGTTTTAAAGTGAGACTTTACCTCTATTTTTAGGTTTTAATTTCTGCTTCAGTTTTCATAAAATTATTATTTTTGCTGAATCTGTTGTAATGTGGAGAATAACCCTTTTTATCATACAAAATTTAAACATAAAATGTATTGAATATATTATAAGTAGTTTTATCAAACCTTTCTTTTTATAGGATTTTTATAAGAGATCATTTAGTGAAAATCAACATATCATGTCATCTCATTCATCTGAAATCATCACCTCAGAAGCTGAAAAAAATATTTTCAAAGATTCTACGGGCATTCCAGACTGCACATGTTCTGACATGCCTGAAAACCAACCATGTTCTGTTATCTCTGTACCACCAGCATTAGGCAATCATGTCACTACTACGAGTGTTCCAAAAGCAAGCATTTTATCACCAAATGATGTAAACATTCCAAATATCATCATCCATCAAGATTCACCAGCTATTTTCCATCGAAATTTTTACACTGGTAATTACTTTTGAAAGTGAACGTTTATTTAATGTATGTAGAGGTTAATTTTGTCCTTAATTATTAATGCTTATTTCTTTCAATTCATTTACCTTTCAAACAGGTGGTTGTTATTCGGGGGGGGGGGGGGGGTTGGAAAAAAAGCTTTATTTAAAAATTCCTCCCAAAAATTGATCTTAAAAATATAGCAAATTATTTATACTTGAAGTCAAAGATAAAAGAGCATGATAGTTAAATATGCAAATTATGTACGTATGGTTTTAGACTTGGATGATTTTTTTTTTCAATTTTAAATTTATTGAATATTTATTTATCTATTCATTCATTATTTATTTCAAACAATAAAACTAAGCTACTTTCCATTGCTTAGGGCTTTCATTATTCTGAAGTTTGAATTAGAATTTTTATAGTGCTCAGTCAGGATTAAGGGAAAATGGCTGTTAGTAAAAATTTCATTGTGTGTGTGTGTGTATAGAGCAGAGTCTTGATAACTCGAAGTAGCAAGGGGGTTTCAAGTTATAGGAAGTTCCCACGGCCTTCTCATGAGTCTGGGGACCTAATGAACACTACACGATAAAAGAATATTCGAGTTCCAGAAAATCCCCGTGAAGCGGCCACCCCTCTGAGCCGGCACATTTTCACGGAACAGAGGGGTGGTTGCTCAGAAAGGTTTTACTGTATAAAGCTTCGAACAAACTTTTAATTACTTAAAATATGCTTTTAGAAATCACTTTCTTATTCAGTTTTTTCATTTTGTTATTAATATGCTTTTACTTGAACTATATTTCACTATTATTTCATTTTCCATCAGGAACATTCGATCAACAAAGTTTGTATAGCTGTGAATCCAACATGGAATCAGAATTTGATCTAAAAGGCTGCCATTTAACTTGGAGCAATTACAGCTTGCGACCCTCATCTACCAGTGACTGTTATTATGACTTGTTTCAAAAGGTATTTTCTTTTTTTGAAATAAATTGAATTGGTAATGTTCTATACTGTGTGTTGATGTTTTATATTTTAATGTACTTTTAATGTACTATGGTGACTACCATTATATATTTTTAAAAAAGTCTTCAGGGAAAATATACTTTCCTTTTTATAAGAACATTTACATACATTTATTTGTATTCGTAATGAAGTCAAAATAAACCCATTAATGCCTAGCGTCCCTTTTTAGGGACGGTCCAAAAAGTGTGTCTGAATTTTCCAAAAATGAACATTTTAACCAAATAATTGTGTTCAATTATTACTTTGGTATTGCTTCAATTCTGTATTAACAAATTGCAGCACATAAAAGCTGTGAAGTATGATCTGTAGCCATTTGATTAGGATCTTTATCAAAAATTACATCGTTCACAATCTCAAGAACAAAAAGCTAAGTTTTTAAAGTTATTAACAAGTAAATCTATCTGTGTTTGATATATGTGCTACTTTGATCGATGTTTTATTTTACCTTTTTTTGCAATTTTGTAAGTTTAAAATTTTTTTAGGATTTTATAGCAATTTAAGAACATCCCTAAAAAGGGATGCTAGGCACTAAAGGCTGCATTGTTTAACCGTTGCTGATTTCTTGCTTAGAATCTGTAAGTTATATCAAAAGAAGTTAGTAAATGTTTTAGACTGAAAAACAGATAATAATTGTAATTTTTAAAACTTATTTTATTTTAAAAATCTAATTAAATTTAATTAATTAATATATAAACTTAATTATACAATGTTCTTAAATATTTCCTCATCTTTTTTTTTTAATTACAAAAAATATTCAAGGTAAATTTTGAAAGAAAGCTATTTCAAAAATGTAATTCTTTAAAACACTAATTATTCATTCTATTTAATTACTTTCCCATTATGCATTTAGGTGTTTATTATTGCTAAGTCTGACTGTTAAAGAAGCCCTAAGTTGTTTCAGAAGCTT
>JAXGGA010018634.1:0-21672 GCA_038373865.1 Uloborus plumipes | reverse complement strand
TTTGCTCTTGAGTGCTTCATTACATGCTCTTTAGCATGAAACACCTTTTTGCTACCGCACATGAGATGTTTTTTTATCTTCACCGAGATGGCCCGCCTTCACAAGATCACCAAAAGGCTAAATGTAATAGCAACTGCCGAGGTTGATGACACAGCAAACCTGACTGAAGTAACGGCCGCTCTACTAATATCAAGGTAGTTTCATTTACTTCGTACAGCTATACTATAAAACTTCCAGGGTATTTCCTCGCGTCATAACATTACACGACGGCACTAGCTTTCGGGAGAGTCGAACTGTAAGTCCGACTTCTTCGATGTTTAAAATTGTTAGTGCCTTTCGGTTAGACCTTAGTTCGGAAAGCGCAACTAATATAAAAATCTTAGGCAGGATGAGAGACATTCTAGTCAAAACGCGTCTGCTGGTCAAAAGTTGTCTTGGGGAGGGGGGGGGGTAAATTAGTAAAATTGGGGGGTGGGGTCACTTCCCCAGTTACAGGTGGCATTTTTCCCTGAACAGCTGACTGAATAACGAAGACATCGGCGTCAATTGACCAGAAGCGTAACTCGTTTCAGTAGGAACGATTGCCGATATTTTCTGCTCTTTTTAAAAGCAAAAGGAGACGAAATGTATATTTAACTATATTTTTTATCAGGAAAGTACGTTTATTAGAGTTAAGAACATGCATTTAAGTTAGCAGAACAATCTTTTAAAACGATCCCGCATCTCTGTTGCGTATTCAACTTGAAAGTAGAGAACTTTTTGAAAAAAAAAAACACCGGAGTTTACTATAAATTGCGTTTTCCCGGTAGCTAAAATTTTTTTCCAAAAACTTTTTTTGTATCAATCAACTCAAAATGATTGAATACATAGGAAAGTGCGTGTACCAAGTCGAAAAAAAACTTTTATTTTTATGACATACCCTACTTGCCACGTCACCATCCCTGCAAAACTTTTGACATGTGCTCACAACAACTGAACGTGAACAGCCCACTAAACGCGCCGTTTCTGATATTGATGTTCCCAGTCGTCGAGCCATAACGATTTGACCTTTATCAAAGTATGATAAATCTGCTGATTTTCCCATTATGTCGCTAAAATCGCACTATGTTTAGAAAGACACTGCATACCCCTTATATATACTACTACAGTATCAGCCGCGCACGCGCAGTGGTTTTGCTCCTACACGAGCCCATTCTCATAGATGGAGGGTGGTCATAATGTAATGGCTCTTCGGTGTATATATATATATATATACTAGCTGTGGGGCCCGGCGTTGCACGGGCTTTAAAGTAGTGATGAAAATTTAAATAAACTACTCGCCGTCAAGGCGGTATATAATGATATATAACAGCCAAGGCAGCTCGCCTTTAAAGTAGCGAGGAAAGTTTAAGTAATGATATATAACCGCCAAGGCAGCTCGCCTTTAAAGTAGCGAGGAAAGTTTCAGCAAACTACTCGCCGCCAAGGCGGCTCGCCTTTAAAGTAGTAAGGAAACTTAAAACAAATTACTCGCCGCCAAGCCGGCTCGCATTTAAAGGAGGGAGGAAAGTTTTAGCGAAACCGGTTTCAAAAAACTACTCCCCGCTAAAGCGGCTCGCTAAAAAACTTTCCCGCATAAAACAGTCAATCGCATTATTTACACATGCTTCCTCAGGAATAAAAACAATGTCAAGTAGCACATATTTAACACTCTCCTTAATAAACAAATACAATTCCCTACCAAAAACAAATATTTCCAAACCGCTCTCTTCCTGTTACATTAATTGCAAAATTCCAAACAAAAAAGTTGTTTTAATATTTAGATCGCAGCCAAAAAAAATCCCTGCTAAAAACTTGAATTACAATTTAATTTGAAACACATTTTCAAAATGGTACCAGAAAAAAAATATAAGCCATTAAGTATGCAGGAATTCAAGTGAAACACGGACGATCGCATTATTTGCCTTGTTGAAACGCCGTAAAATGAAATGCTTTTAAGAAACGAAATGAAGAAAAGGACACCAACAATGAATTTAAAAGATGTCGCCATAGCAACGCAATAAAACTTTAATAGTTTGATCAGGAAAGAGGTTTTCGAACTCAAAGTTCAAACGCTTGTAACTTTTTTTCTAGTGGAAATAAAAGCTTGGTTCTTCGACTGTTAGTCGAATCAATTCTGGGGTTAAAAATATCGCTCTATCCAATGGCGTAAAAATCAAAACTATGGAATAATTAGTTTATTTTTTATTGATGGTTTTAATGAACCAAGTATTGCAAGAAATCGGGTGAAGCCTTGCAAAAGGCAAGTTTAAAAATTGAATAACTCGTGCTGTGTTTAAGTTAAAGAATCGTAACAAACTGCATAGGACGGACAAAATTTTTCTGCTTCCAATGATATATAACATTAATATGTGCAAGTTATTTTTAACCCCAGTATTCGGCGATTTATGAGAAAATTGCCTTGAATTAGAATAAAAAACGAATCGCTTATCGAATCTTTTCAAACTATAGCCTGAAGTCTTTCTGGATAAATGGACTATTCAACACAAAAAGAATTTTTCAAATCGAACCAGTAGTTCCTGAGATTAGCGCGTTCAAACAAACAAACAAACAAACAAACAAACTCTACAGCTTTATATATTAGTAAAGATATATACAGGGTGTCCACTCCAATCGTGGACCAATAGCTAATTTCTAAACCGTTAGAGATAAGCATATAGTTTATTTGGGAAAAAATCTCCAAATTATGACAGGAATTTTGGGTCTATTCAATGTTTTTCAAAAAATCAAATTTTGAAAGAGTTACGAAATTTAAATTTTTATACAGCCCCCCAGTCCTATCAATCATATTTAGTAAAACATTCTTGACACTGTAACGTTTAAAACTAAAAAAAAATCACTCTTCTACCATAAAAATTGACCGAGTTATGACGTTTTGAAAAATCAAGATTTTGCATTGTTTCATGACGTCATCGAGAGATCGCTTAAGGGACCGTATGCGAAATCCTTCAAAATCTTGATTTTTCAAAACGTCATAACTCGGTCAATTTTTGTCGTAGAAGAATGATTTTTTTTTAGTTTTAAACGTTACAGTGTCAAGAATGTTTTACTAAATATGATTGATAGGACTGGGGGGCTGTATAAAAATTTAAATTTCGTAACTCTTTCAAAATTTGATTTTTTGAAAAACATTGAATAGACACAAAAATACTTTCACAATTTGGAGATTTTTTCCCAAATAAACTATATGCTTATCTCTAACGGTTTAGAAATTAGCTATTGGTCCACGATTGGAGTGGACACCCTATATATATATGCAAGATGGAAAAATATTAAACTTTTGCGAATTAACAAGCGCTTAATAGCAGCTTAATATCATATCAATAGCAAATTATATATGGAAGTTAAAAAACTTTTTCCCCTAAGTGTAGAAAGATGCGTAAATTGGAAAAAACAACAAACGAACAAATTGAAATTTTACCAAGCATTTGAAAATTTACGAAACAATTTAAACAAATAAAAAGAACAAACATGGGTGTGGTAATTTTTACACAAGAAGCATGCCACATTGGTTCACCAATTTGCATAAAAAAGTTTTTATCAATATTATTACAGGACAACTTTCGAGATTCTATAAAATCTGTAATAACACTACTGATTTTGATAAACAGGTTTTCAAATTTGCTGCCAATTTATTTTATTTTTTATAACAATTATCCATCAGAATTTATTTTTTACTATACTAAACTCTTTGAAAATTCTACACGGCAAATAAAACATTTGTAGTTTCTTCCCGGATTACTGCTTTTGGCAACATGTTAGACCACCAGCTTTTATGATAGACAACGTTTAAAGTCCGACAGGGAGGTCTCAGTGGCCGAGCGGTCTAAGGCGTGTTGCCGATAACTCTGAGACGGTGGGTTCGACTCCCACCCAAGCTCCGGATGTACTTTCCTTCCTTAATGATGTAACTCTTTCATACATTGTCTATACAAGACATATGTAATGAAAAAAAATCATATGTAACGGAGGCAAAACACTCGATTGTAGTCCTCATCAAAAAACCCGGGCCTATAGCCCAAAAACAAACAAACAAACAACAAACATGTCCGACAGGAAGAGCGTTGGCTGGAAGTGAGCAGGAACTACATGTTAAACCTGGACCGAATATGGATTGCGATTTTGGTTGCGGACTCTTGGATTTGGGTATGTGTCTGTTTCTTTTCTTTGTAGGGGTATTTAATTTGTCAGCATATCTCATTTTATTCAATCACAACTTAAATAATACAAAAAATGCATAAAAATTTCAATTTTACTGATTCAAGTATTCTAAATTTTATGCATTTATTGCCGTATCATAATAAATCAACTGACTTGTTAATAGCCTACCATTTTTGAAACCTACAAAGTTAAAAATATTTTAACCGCTGCTCCTGCTCCCTGAAGATAAGGCAGCACATTACCCATGTTTGTTCTTTTTATTTGTTTAAATTGTTTCGTAAATTTTCAAATGTTTGTTAAAATTTCTATCTGTTCTTTTATTGTTTTTTCCAATTTACGCATCTTTCGACACTTAGGGGACAAATTTTTTTAACTTCCATATATATATACATACAAGAATTGCTCGTTTAAACATATTAGATAGATATTCCTTACCACGTAATTGTACTCATTTCTTATCTTCCCTTTACTTGTTCACTTCATTTTGTTTATGTAGATGACGTTTGTGGGCATATTTTCCCACATGAAATCGACTTCCTGACGCATTCCCTACTTCTCCACGAAATTTGTACGATAAGTTTTGAATCACCCTGCATATATATAACACACACAATACAAATACCACTAATTATTGTCAACTGACAGACTAGTTTGGAGAGAGGAATTGGGGACATTATGAAAGTTTGTGACAAGAGGATAAGGGGAGTAACAAGAAGTGTGACATCAGATACAATTATTATGAAAAAATATCGTGACATATGATAAGGCGAGGGAAGGGGTCAGGAAAAATGTGACATTCTGTGACAAAGGGGAAAGGTGGTCATATAAATTATGAAAACTTGGTATCATTAACCTGTGAACCGGGGAATTAGCTATTGTTCAACTCGTTTCACAATGGGGACTTTTTTTTCGCAGCGATAAGTAATATCACACCTCAAATAATAAATCACACCTCAGTAAGTAATATCACACCTCAAATAGTAACCAAAAAGTACTTAAGTCATAAATTTATTACTAACAAAAATATACAAAACACTGAAATTCACAATAAGAATATTCAAATCAGAAAGTTATTACTAACATGTAAGATACTGAAATGCAGAAGATACTGAAATTCACACTCATTATATCACTAGTAGCCGCTATTTTTATGATTGTAGTAATAAGGGCCAGACGAAATTTCAATTTTTGGGAGGTTTATTGATACCAAGGGAAAATGCGTTGCCAGGGGAGTGACACTATTGGCGGAATTCTGGTTTGATTTACAATTATTTCACTTATTTTTCGGTGTAAAATCATAGTATGGACTCATTTCTATAAGACCTGTATTAAAAAAAAAATTTCACCTTGTAATAAAATGAAAAAAATTAATCCTGAAAACACGACATGTTGCATACAAGTCGCACCGCAGATCCCAAATAAAAATACTTCCCGCATTATTTACGTTCATTCAAATTGCTTTCACATGGGCAATTAGGATTAAAAATGAAATTAATTATGCTTATATCACAGTTTTAATGTATATTTACCCTTTTTTGAACAAAAATGCCAGGGGAGTGACGCCAGAGAAGTGACAAAATCACACATTACCTATAAAAACAGCATCACGCGTTCTTCTTACCAGAACTTCCAGTAAACCGTGATGTCTGCACACAATAAGCATTACATTGTACATACGCATACTTATGTAACGATGAAATATCAAAAGTTATACTTACCAGGGGAAATACTACAGCGACTGGCGCAGTAAGCTTTGAGGCACTTCCAACAAGAACCGATGCAATAATATTCGATTTTTTTAAAAACAGCTTAGCTTGCTTTTAACTTTACTCAGTATTACACTGGTTATTCGCAATCAACATCATTCTTATGCATTTTTTATGCTAAATTTCAGTCTTTGAAGTTCGCCAGGTGGAGGTGACACTGTTGATATGGCCCGTTGAAAAGTGTATTTTTTTAAAATAATAATAAATATTTTTTCAATGTTTACTGATGAAATTGGTTTCTCTGTTAATGTAAGTGTATGATTATGGCAAAAAACGTTATGCCACGTTAGCAAAAATTGAGCGTCGAACATGTTTGTATAAAAACTAGTATTTGGACAGGCCAGGGGAGTATAAATTTATGACTATTTTCGGCTGTAAGTGCTAAAATAAAATAATTGCAGTGAATTAATTGGGTGGTCCATATAAAAGATAATAGTCTGTAATGCTTCAGCATGCAAAACATTAATAAAATCGGATTTACATGAAGTTTTTCGATTGGCCGTCTGAATTCAAATAGCGTAGAATGACCCATATATATAACCACTCTAAGATTTAATAGATAAGAACAACGTAGAACGTGATGCGTTCAATATATTACGATTAATTTCCATGACGAAAAATTTCGTCATGCCCATTGCTGTAGGCTTTTATGTATGACGAAATATTTCGTCATGCCCAGTTAACAGGTTAACGAATAGCCCTTAATGAGATCACATATCAGTGTGCTTCAGTCGATTGGCTGAGTAGAGGTGGTTAACACGAGAATAACACTACCGTTTGTTTCTTATCATTATGGAGCAATTTGATCAATTTGAAAACGAAATGTTTGGTGCATATTCAGAAATAACAAGCAATTGTGATAACAATATTGACATTGTGCATATAAGAAAATATAAACGAATATTTAACAATGCGGAAATTCCTGTGTATCTGAAGTCTTCAATAAAACTTATTAATTACAAAAATCAATGTTTAAATTCTTCTATGCCACTAAAATACTACAGATTAGAATAAAGTTTTAGGAAAAATTACTCAATCTGATCAAGTATGTGTTAATGCATACAATACTAATGCATAGGGCTCATGCCGACTGTGTTAAGTATGTGTACCAGGCCCGTCATTTAGGGGAGTCAGGGGGGGGGTCAATTGCCTCCCCCTGGCTTTGAGAAATCAATGCATTTGCATATAAGTTAGCATATCTTTGATTGTTTTCCGTTGAAATTGCATTGTGTGTACCCTTTGCTTCCCCCTCCCTGGAAAAACTTGAAATGACGGGCCTGATGTGTACATATGTAGTGTGTATCTGTGTGCAAATATATGTACATAATGTTTTTCACAGTTTTCTATTTTTTTTCACAAGCATCGATTGCATTTCTATGCTGATATTTCTCTTAGCGAGAACAGCATTCAAACAATATAAATTTCATATACTGTTGGGCAACAATGAAAAACCTTTTACAGCGTCATGTTATTTCATTGTTATAACAATGCCAAAACTCTGCAACAGAGAGAATGAAACTGAAAATTTTCACTTTGAAGCCGATGAGATAGCTTGTTACTGGAATTCGAGCTTCGCTGCTAAAAACTTTGTGAAATTTGCAGAATTTGAGTGAAAAGTAAGTGAAAAGTATTTTACGTCCGAATCTACTGTGGCAGTTGTTGGATTAAAGAATATTTTATCACAAATTGCATTATTCCCACAACAGTAATGGTTTCACCATATTTGGCAATATTTTTGGCAACAAAGTCAGAGATCGAGTTAAAGACTTGCAGAACAAACTGGGTCAGGTGAATAATGATTGCCGCTAATAGTGTGGATGATTTCAAATCAATAATTTTAAAAATCTCCATGTTCGGAAGAGTTATGATTTTTTATGGTGGCTTATCTTAAAAAAGTGAAAATGTGCAACAGTTGGTGCGTAGGCGCTTGGCGACATGCTTATCTCAAACCTTGGCGAAAACAGAAAATTACTGTTAACGTTTCCGCCATGGTGTTTTTTTTTTAGTTCCGATTTTGAAACGTGATATTTTTTGGAAGATTTTTTAAAATTTAATAAATTTGTTGTTTAAAGATTTTTAAAACTTGTTACACTTTGTTTTTTTTTTTGATTACTTTTAATTTTAATTGACTTAATTCGTCATTTTCGCTCTTTCTGTGACTCATTTTAAATTTTGGCTCAATTCAACTTTGTATCTTGTTCAATTTCTTGTTTCAATTAAAAATAACTTTGAAAGATAATGTTCATGTTATCTTCTAATGTCGCTAGCATTGACCAACTTGAACGGAAAGTTCCATAATTGCTGTATTGTCGCCAACTGGAAACTCCGAACTTTTCAATAGCAATAAATCCGTTATATCGCCAATGTATCCTTGTGCCACCTAACAGCCGGGAGAACCATGGTTTTTTTTTATGGATCAGGATGAATCGTAGTTTAAGGTCCGGCGATAAATTATTTAATCTGGCAACCATTAGATTAATGGTTTCTAATTTAGATTTATGATTTTCTGGCAACCATTTATTAATTCTGCCCACAGTCTGAAAAAAATCGCCAAAACCGGACCCTAAAGCAGGAATTTACCATGGATCTTTCTGTCTGCGTACAAGGCAGTGTACTAGGGTGGGGGCTTGTGGATTGTTGCAGGGAACGTGGATTGATCCAGGGAACCCACATATGTATTATATTTATTGCATTTGATAACCAGAAAGAAAATGTTGTAAAAACCTAGTTTTATTTATAACAAATTGCCTGCATTGTTTTTTAGATGGGTTGCTTCCCGAAAATCTGCTCAAGACTGAAAAGGATATTTAAAACAAAGGAAAAAAATCCTGATGTAGACCGTGACGACACTGAAGAGCCCACAAAAGTAAGTAAAGCCTTGATCATTCTTTACCACCTTAAATAATCATACAAGAAACAAGGTTTTTCTTCTTATCTAGTCCCTAAATTCTTTACTATTCTCTTTTTTTTTTTTTTTTTGCAAAATTTGTGTTTGAAATGAAAAGCACCATCGCAACACCACTTGATTCAAAAGTGTTTAAAGCAAATGAATTTTAAACTATCATTAGCAGTTGTGTCGCTAAACAATTACAATTATTAAACGCTCTTCAAGTAGCTTTTTCAAAGTATGTTAAGAGCGTTAAACAGGATAAGATCATATACTTCACATTAAGACTTCGTTCAAAATAAATCACTTCAAAAAATATAAAAAAAGTTTGTCTTGATACAAAATGGAATTGATTGAGTAGTTATTGCATTTAAAACTCTTTAATAGAAGGATCTTCCTTTGGCTCAATCGTTTGAAATGACATTCAATACGATGAAAAAAACCATATAGTATTGACTGAATACACTGTCAGGATCCAATTTCATGGGCAACCATGGGGATAAGCGTAGAGGGGCATGCGTCTGAAAAGTGCATGCGCACAAACACCTTTTGCCGTGCGAACAGTGTTGCATCCGCTGGAGAGCTGTAGTCATCGAATTCTAATCTTAGAATTCTACACTTTTGCCTGTTTTCTTAAAGATTCGCACTTTCTTTTTCGCTACCCCGACGTAGTTGTGAATCTAGTTATATTCAGTGGTTGGAAAAACTACGTTTTTTTTTTGTAACGAACAACAACTACAACTACTTTTTAAAAATGTAGCAACTACAAACTACTTTTGAAATGTTGTCGCTACTTCGCTACTTTTTACAAAATAAATTTAAAAAAAGCATACGCCGTTTGAGGATTGACCGAAAAAATTCGAAACGTGGTTTAGATTAGTAAGTTAATTTATTTGGACACGGAGTATTACTAGGAAGTTATCTACTTTTTTTTTTGCTCTAATTTGTCCTTTTCAGATTTTTTTTTACTATTTTACGAATATTCGCCGTAAGATAGAATTCAAAAGTTGACATATGGAAAAATTTAACCTTCAAATTTCTAATAATTTCTTGCCATGGAATGTTTAGAATTATGAAAATTATTTGTCGGAATATGAAAATTATGATGTCAAATAAACCAATGACGTCAAACAGATAGAATGTATGGCGTCAAAATGATGTATCTAAGATCAGCTCACATTTTTATAGTTCTTATTTCTTATTGTGTCCGCTGGTACTTTCGTGCAAGATTTGCACCTGTCAGATTTGGTTGAACCAGATTCGAAAGAATTCCCTTTTTTCTCTATTTTTTTTTTTAATTTTTTCATTAATTAGTTTATTTTTTTTTTCAATTACAAATTTAAAAGTAGTTTCCAGAAATCGCTACAAACTACTATTTTTTTGTATCGCGCTACTCACTACTCTAACTTTTTTTAAAAAGTAGTGCGCTACGCTTCAAACTACTAAAAAATGTAGCTACTGCAGTAGTTTCGCTACTTATAGCGCGCTACTTCCGACCACTCGTTATATTATATCTGTGGCAAATAAAGCAGCCTGAGCGTGTTATTCGCGGAAATGATATATGTATGACACATATTCCGTTGCTTCAGTGAAGTCATCTGACAATCAAAAAGAAATCATCTCAATTTTCAATTGTTTCTAGGAGTGTTGTTTAAAGAGGGCCTACTTGAATTTGAAAATGAAGTTCAAAAGAAAAAATAAAACTGTAGAAGAAGAATGGCATGTAGAAGAAGAACTGCATCCCAGCGCTACTGATGACAACGTTCCACATTTGTCAAGCGTGGAGCCCACGGACTTTGATTTCATCCACATATGTAGAGGTCCGGTGGCGGCAAAAATAGAAGCCAGCCAGTCTGTCCCAGAAGTAAGTTCAGTCAAAAATCCTAACTTGAAATCTAAAATATTTTGTTGAGAAATGAGTTTTAATTTTTGAAATTTTTTCATTTGTATTTTCTACTTGTTGCTAAAGCTAATACCTTGAACTCTCACTTGTACACCGCCTCCTTTATGCGCCTTTTTCACTTATACGACGAATTTCAATGGTCCCTGCACATTCCATAGTAAAATAATGATAATTTCATTCGTTTGAGCGTCGCTCTAAACATGAATGTTTCACTTATACACCGATTTTTTTTTTTTTTTTTTTTGTAAAATGTAAAATAAAAAATTTATTTTCTGTAAGAAATAAGCATGTTTCTTCACTTTCCTCTTTAATCTTTCGCCTTTATTGCTCACAGAAGGCCTTTTTTCCGCATGAACTAGCGTTTAGAGAGGGACAGTTATTTATTATGAATCGTTTTAAAGGGAACAGTTTGTGATTAGGTGTGCTACAATTTTTGTTTTATCTTTATCGTTGTTTTTACGTTACAATAATTTCCAAACCGTAGTAATATGTCCCTTTTCTATAGAAACATTTTTATTCATGCTCTCCTTAGAACTTATGTTGCGTTTTAGACATTTAAATAGGCTTGTTCACTTATGCGTCTCTCTCACTTTTATCAGTTCAATAGATTTCGATACGCACATAAGTTCAATGCTTTTAAGGAAACGTGTTTTACTCTGTTTAACGTGCGTTAAAAAAGGTCCAAAATCTTATAACTAAATTTTCACTCAAATGGTGCTGTTTAAAATAAGTTTGATTTTTTAAAAGTTATTTGCTGACATACTATCTGAACAAAAAGTGTCAGCGGTTTTTTTGACTTACATTAATAAGGACAGCCAGTAATACAGATTTTATAAATCGTAACATCAGTAGTGTTAGTTTAAGATATTTGGCTGGAGCTGTTTTATAAGTTGCCACATGCACTTGGATTTGGAATATAAAAGTTTTTAACCCACTAATGTCCCGCGTCCCTTTTTAGAGACGTTTCAAAAAAAGGGTTTGAATTTCCTCAAAATGAACATTTCAACCGAATAATAGTGTTCAATTAGTACCTCGGCAATGTTTCAATTCGTTATTAGCAGATTGCAGCACATAACCATTGTAAAGTGTGTTCTGTAGCACTTTTAATATGATCTTTATCAAGAATGACATCGTTCACAATCTCAAGAAAAAAAGCTAAGTTTTCAAAGTTATTCCCAGCTTCCTAGTTTATGTTCATTGCTGATTTTATTTCTTCTCATAAAATGTCTTTTTAAATATTATATCGTAGGCCGAAAAAAATTTTAGTAAAAAAGTATATATTTTTTTTCCTGTCCATTAAACACTGTTTGTAACCAATATACAAAATATCTTTGGGGAAAAAAATGTCAGGCATTAATGGGTTAACTACAACTTTTGCGCATATGCAATAAAAATTAAATTGCTTTAAACCGTCATATTTCGGCAAATTTTAATCACTTACATCTGAAATGCAAGTATTCTGTTTCTCTTGTCCAATTCTATGAACGTTTGATACGGATTAACGGAGAACCATGCGTGTTATGAGCCAAAAACATTCAAATGAACTTCACATTTCTGAAAAAAATGTTTATACCTCCGGCAATACAAGTGATACTTTTAGGAATATATATATATATGCAAAATAGCTGTACATAGTGTGTAAACTCATTTCTAAAATTTACAATATATTTCCAGCTATTAACCCATTAATGCCTAGCGTCCCTTTTTAGAGACGGTCCAAAAAAGAGTCTGAATTTCCTCAAAATGAACATTTCAACCAAATAATAGTGTTCAATTAGTACCTCGGTATTGTTTCAAGTCGCTATTAACAGATTGCAGCACATAACCATTGTAAAGTGTGTTCTGTAGCAGTTTTAATGTGATCTTTATTAAAAATGACATCGTTCACAATCTTCCCAGCTTCCCAGTTTATGTTCATAGCTGATTTTATTTCTTCTCATAAAATGTCTTTTTCAATATGATATCGTAGGCAGAAAAAAAATTTAGTGAAAAAAAGTATGTACCCTCTGGGGTCTATCGTAACTTTTAGGGACGATATTTCTTTTCTTAATAAAAACGTTATTTTTACATGATATTTTTTGTTATTTTTCCTGTCCATTAAACACTAATTGTCCCCAGTATACAAAATATCTTTGGAAAAAAAATGTCAGGCAATAATGGGTTAGGGCCATTCCATGAAAAGTGAAACCAATTGGTCAAAAATTCATATTGAAGTTATGTTGCTATGTTATACATAATTTTAAAGCTTAAGATGTACCGTAAATCAGGGTTACTTGGACCCTAAGGGGTTACTTGAGCCCACTACAATAAAATGATAAAATCTAGGTTTGGTACCTACTAGTTGAAGACTTGCACGTAGTTCCTCGTTTCTCCACTAGGTAGAAGCCCTCTGCAGTTTCTAACGCCAGTACCAAACCCAGATTTTATCATTTTACTGTGGGCTCAAGTAGCCCTCTTGTGGGTCCAAGTAACCCTGATTTACGGTATATTTTAAGAATCCTGCATTGGTTTTTTGGTGAGAGTTAGAATAATACTTGCTTTCTTAGTTGGAAGTACGATATTCACGAACTTGTAAAAATCAGAAAAAAGAACACATTTTCAAATGCATATTTCTCATCGAAAAATAAAAACAAAAATAACTACTTGTAGCACAATTTTAACTACTAAGACGGTACTATAATAATATGCATTCATTAATTTCTTTTGAATTGATCTAAATGGTGTAATTGAAGTTTGAAAAAAAGATGTTTGATGTTACGTCTGTAACAAAAAAGAAGCAAAAGTTGTCATTACGTCCTAAAAAATCAAAATTAAAAAAACCCTTAATGGTCCTTTTGGCAAATTCTTAGAGTAATTCCCCACCATAGTTAAAAATATTGCAACTGATTTAGTTTTTAAATTAATGCTGTTACAGACGTAACATTTCGGACATAACAAATGGCTCTATGTTACGTCCGTAGCAAAAGTAAATTTCCAATTAAATAGGTAAAAAGCACAGGATAAGCAATACATGTATATAGCATAATATGGTACGAGTACTAAAGTTTCTGGTATTCTGATTTTGAAATTTTTAATTATGTCGGCATGTAATTGAAATTTATTTGCGAAAATGCCGTTCGAATTTCGAAAACGTCGGACGAAAAAGGACACATTTTTTTCATTTAAAAAAAATTATCAAAATTGACCAACTGTCACCAAGAAGGTTAAATTTTAGTTTGGTACTAGTATTCTGCTATATCATCCAACATTTTCAAAATTTTTTGTTCTCCTAAGACCAATCACTGATTCCAGGGAGGAATTTACTTTTCCCGATTTTTTTATGTAGCAGCCCCATTATGCATTAATTTTAAGAATACAAATAAATAAATTTGTGTGAAGGCCCTTCTAAACTTTTCTTGTGTCAATCTTTCTTGGAAATAATTGTCTTAAGATGCATTAATTTATTGTTACATATTGACATATCGGCATATGCTCTCAACTCCCCCAGACTTACCCAAATTTTCTGAAACTGTTACAGTATAACTTAAAATATTCACATAATGTGTTAATTAATGCTACTGCTGTATTGTTTTATCACAAAAATCTTTGTTTATTCCTTATTACGTCTGTAACACCACTTTGTTTCGTCCGTAACAAGTTTATGAATTTTTTTCACAAATCCGGCAGTCAAAATCCACACAATCTTTATGGTTTTAGAAAGCTTGAAGTCTCTAGAATACGTATTAAAAAAAAAGTTTAAAATTTCCGTATAATTCAGAGGAATATTGTAAGTTGTATGACATAGTCGAGTTTTTGCTGTTTTGTGAATTACGTCTGTAACAGGCAGTTTTTAATTTCTGTATTTTTTTGTAATTAAGCAATATGCACGCAAATTTAATGTAGCATAAACATCATCAAGTTACTCTACAGGAAAAAAAAAATGAAGACTTTCATCAGTCCAAACCAGAATTATTTGTGTTCAAAGTCTGCGATTGTTACGTCTGTAACGATGGAATTGCCCGTTAACGATGCAGGATGATCAAAAAGCGTTAATGCTTCCCACACTCCTCTTCTGTCCTATAATCCATGAGTAATTTATTTATTTATTTTTTGCAAATGACAGCTGCACTGCAAAAAAAAGGTCGTCGTTTTTAGAGCATAATAATGGCAGCAGAGGTTCCAGTTTAAATCTGTAAAAGCACAGTAATAAACTGGGAGACTAGCTATTTTAGTTTATTACTGTAAAAATAGCAATTTTTCTATGAAATTAGCTGTGTTATACGGTAAAAACAACAGTATATTACTGGCAGCAGCGTTTTTAATTTAAAACTACAAAATGCACAGTGGTAAAAAGTGAATTTAGCAGTTTTGTGTTTATTTCTGGAAACTAGCCATTTTTCAGATTACTACTGCAAAATTAGCTGTACTATGCTGTAAAAACATCTATTTTTCAGCGTGGAGCAGACCTTTTATGTAACACAAGTACAATTGGAAAAATTACAATTGGTTTTCCTTTTTTTTTAATTTACTTTTTTTTTTGAAAAAAAATATTTTTTTAAGTTAAAAGAATGTAGGATAGATCCAGGAGCGTAAAGAAATTATATATAATTGTATACACACATGAAAGGATAAAAACATTTACTTATGTTAAAATAATTCTTTCTTTTGTAGATGAGGACACAAACTGAACTTTTGAAGGAAGCTCCAAGAGCAACTCGCTCACTACCAAATATTCTCACGAAGCCTGCAGTTCTCAGAAACCATGCCTTTACAAGAACTACGTCTGTGGAAAATGTTCTATCAACAATGCTTGAAACGGTAGCTAATGTAATTGAAAAACGTAGTTCAAGCTCCAAAACTCCAAAAATCATATCAAACATATTTGTCGCCACTTTAGCATCATCAAGAAAAAGCAATTCTGTTAATGATATTTTGTCCCAAATGGTAGCGACTGTGGACAGAATACACAACAAGAAAATTTCAAGTACAGAATTTCCAACCATAAAATCTCACTTATCTTTACCTAACCTCTTTTCTCTCATGATCACCTTCAAAAAAATTGTGAGGCCAGAACTATATGCAGACATTTCAACCTTACCAAACACCAAATCTCTCACAGACATCTCCAAATTCTTTGTCCATTCTGCTGCAGACAGTGAAAACAGAAATTCAAATTTTATACCAAGATCCAGATCTCTGCCAAACCTCTATAGCACTAACCCTGCAGCTGTTGTACCAATCAACCGAAATACAGGCGATAATAAAGATATTGTGTTGGTTTATCGCTAACAAGGAGATAAAATTTAAATTTTGAAAAATGGATCTGACTTTGACATCAGAACGTGACAAGTGCAAACGAAAATGTGACAATTTTTAACCGACTGCGACTCTTCGCCTTTCTAGCTCGTGTGCTTTAAAAGTGACTATTTTGACCAACTGTGACTTATAACTAATTGCGACTCTTCGTCTTCCCAGCCAGTGTGCTTTGAAACCAAAATGTGACAACTTTTACCAACTATGACTTTTGACCAATTGCGACTCTTCCTCTTCCTAGCCAGCGTGCTATTTAACCAAACTGTGACAACTTTTACTAACTATGAGTGATTCTTCCTCGCTTCCTCGCCTGTATGTTTTTAACCAAAACGTGACAGTTTTTTACCGACTATGACTGCTTCTTCCTCGCTTCCTCGCCTGTATGTTTTTAACCAAAAAGTGCGAAGTTTTTGCTAGCTCCGACTCTTTCTTTTCCTTTTCAGTACATTTTTAACCAAGAAAGTATAATTTTATATGTTTGTATTAAATCATGAAAAAAAAACCAAAAATCATTTTTTTTTGAAAGATTGGAATGTTACTCATCAAAAAAATTCTATTAAATTATTTATTTTTCGGCATCAAAGTGTCTTTACTTGGTATCTGACAAATTTAATTTTCAAGATTTTCACCGAATTAACGCTGGGATGCTACCGGGGGTCTTCTACATAGCCTCTTCGTTTTTGTTTTTAACTGCGATCACTGGTAGTGGTCGTTGAACCTCGTTTTTTATGCTCAAAATAATACTCTAATAATTAAACTGCATCATATTATTATTATAGCGTAAACTTTGCTATAAATTTGTAGGGAATGATTTTGATGAATTTCATTTTGACACTTCTAGTGATATTTCCACTTATGACTACGGCAGCCAACAAATGAAGCATTAAAAAATCATGGTAGCATTCCAGGATTAAGAATACATTTTCCATTGTGTGTGTGTGTGTTTGTGTGTGAAGCTTTTATCTCTTTAATATCCCATGAAAATTATTTGATGAACATACTTCAAGAAAGGAGGAGTTTTGTTAAACTCGAAAAACACTTGAGCAAAGCATTTACAAAATTGATTTTTTTTTTTAAATGAGGAGGACAGGGCACAAAGAATTTCCTTGTAAAAAAGGTGGGGACACAGGTATAATAAGTTTTAAAACCACTGGGTTAAGTATTAAAATGAGTACTTTGAATGATCATACTCCTTTAAAATATCGCTTTTATTATTACAAAGCAAGTTGCAGGACGTGATGGGAAACCCACGTAACTCATTTTGCAAAAAGCGCAACTGCCAATAGGTTTGTTTGCCGCATTTTTCGCTTCTCGTAGATTGGGGAATGTGTGGCAAACTGAAATGGTGAAACATTTCTACAGTTTGCAGTGCCACCCATCAAGCAAATATTTTAACTAAGTTCCCAAACATACAGTTCATTCCTGTCAAAAAAAATAGATAGTTCTAAAGACCAATGAAAAAGAAAAACAAGTCATTACCTAAATTTGATCCGCAGATAATAACATTTCGTGGTTTATCAAAACATTTTTTTTATAAAAAATTTATAAAAATTGTTGTATGCACCATTTAAGTACTAATTGTATCCTACTAATGTCCAGTGCAGAAAATTTGCTTGGTTTATTTTAGGCATATTTTAATTCAAAATATTTATAGCAACAAGCACACGAGCAGCAAAGTGGATGGGGCAAGTGAAAAATTTACTTTCATTCATTTTTTAATTTCTCCATTTATTAATTAAATTAATTTAAATTCCTTTACTTATTAATTCCACTTAAGATATTCATGCGCTTATTTTCCTTTTCACTCACTTATATTTTTCGCATTCATTAATTTATTAACCAAGTAGCTTATTTTCTGGCGTTGCCCAGTATTGCATTTGTTTAACTTATTTCATGCTAAAATGAAATAGGTGAGCCTTAAATTGATTATTTATTGTAATCTTAATCTTTTTTGGAAAATACTCATATTTAAATGAGTTAAATTTTATCAACGGGTCATTCCATGTCAAGTGATCCAACGTTTTTTACCTCACGTTTTTGTATTTCTTTCAAATTTGGCTCATCAATTGTACCCCTTGAGGTAATCAAAAATCTCAATTTTTGGATTTTTATCTGTGTTATTTTTTCATTTATGAGACTTTGAACTTTGGAAAAACCCTCGTTTTTCCATGGATAAGGGAACATAAAAGGGACCATAACTCGGCACCAAATATAGATAGAACGATTTGGTAAATGGCATTTTAAAGTACGTTAGTTACCGCTTAATTGGATATGCAACATGACTAATTTGATAAAAATTTTTTTTTTCAAAAAATGAAATTTAAATTTCTCAAAAAACATATAATGAATTTTTTTGAAAAAATTCTCAAAAATTCTTGTGTATTTTATCTATATTTGTACAAATTTTTAGATTGGGATCTTAATGGGATCATATTTTTTTGAATTTTTGAATAAAACTGTATAGGAAAAAAATGATATTTTTTAGATTCTATTTATTTAAATACTAAGATCTCTTGCTTGTGATGGTCTAAAAAGTAGTAAACAAACATGAATATGTTTAAAGTGAGCTAGCATGAGCTTATAGATTTGTCAGGTTCAACCCCCTCCCCCTTTCCTCCCCCGCACAACCACTCTTTTTTAATTCAAAACTGTTCAAAATGTTAAAAAAAAAAACTCTTTGATACAAAATGAATAGTTAACTTATTTAAAGTTGGTAAATGGGTTTCCTTATAACTAGACGAAGTATCCCCTCCTCCACCCAAATATACCATTAACGCTGTACTATTATGACGTCTAACCTGGGGATTGACGTCTAACCTGGGGATTGAATTGACTATTATTTTTACTTTAGGTAAGTGAGCTAGCATTAACTTGTAGATTGGTCAGTACCCCCTCCCTTCCTTCCTGACCGAACCATTTTTTCCCCCAAACTGTTTAAAATGCTAAAAAAAAAGCTTCTTTGATACAAAATGAACAGTAAACTTATTTAAAGTTGGTAAATGGGCTTCCTTATAACAAGGCAAAGTACAACCCTTCCCCCACCCAAATATACCATTAACGCTATACTAATATGACGTTTCACCTGGGGATTGATTTGAGGATTATTTTCCCCCTAGGTATATATTATTTTTCAGACGAAGTGTTTCGTTTTCAATCCGAACTTCACAAAGTGTACTTCCATTCAATATCTGAATTTAAACTTATGGTTCATTTCATCCCCTCCCCCAGCACCAATCTTCAATTTTGAAGGGAGGAAATAAATGGGTCGCCCCAAGATCATAGCAAACAGCAAAATAGCACTGTTTCCCCTTGTTCTCATAATGTTTTCCCATTATTTTCACACAAAACTGAAAAGAAATCAAAGTGTCGCGTTATATGTCAGTCCCCATCATTGCCTTTCCTTTCTCTTATTGAACAAAGCTCATGAGCTAATAGGAAAGAGTAACAAACAGAACAAACTGAAACACTACCAGACATCAGTAGAGACTAAGGCTTTGAAATGGGGTTAGGCGGGATGATAAAAAAAATAAAAGTTTGGAGTGGGAAGGTAGGGTAAGGGGGGGAGCAATCTGTAAAGAAGTTAAACAACATGTGAGGTTGTGCTCAAAAAAGCAGTGTTTGTTTAACCCCTTCCAGGCTCATTTTATTTCGGGATTACGGATCAAAAAATGTCAATTTTTTTATGCTTATTTTCATGCATACATATCTTTTTAAACATAATAGTATCATTCGCATGCAACATTTCCTACAAATAAATGTAAAAATATCTATTTAAATACATGAGTAATTTCGGGATTACGGATCAAAAAACGTCAATTTTTTATGCTTATTTTCATACATACATATCTTTTTAAACATAGTAGCATCATTCGCATGCAACATTTCCTAAAAATAAATGTAAAAATATCTATTTAAATAAATGAGCATTTACCTGCAAAGTTGGCTTTCTGTACCGTAAAGTCGGGTTACTTGGACCTAAGGCTACTATAACTAGGAGCTGACTCGTCAGCCATTTTGTTTCCCACCGAGTGTGCTTGCTGTGTCGTCTGCAAACAAAAACCTCGCCGATTTGTAGGTTTATAAACAGAAAAATGGGTGATTGTGCTTCAATAAATTGTAGCAATCACTCGAGGAATAAAATCCGAATGTTTAGGTTCCCAACATGTGAAAAAAGAAGGAAGAATTGGATTATAAACTGCCGGCGCGAAAATTGGATTCCGCCGAAAAATTCCCAACTTAGCATAGTTAGTGCGCTTGATTTTTTATGGATACCTTATCTATTTGGTTAGAATCTGTTATGAAGTGTCTTCTTTTTCCCGAATTAAATAAAAAACTGGTCTACACATTGAAACTTTTGATGTAGTAATTGAAAGAACAATACCTTAAGAAATAACAGGTTTGCCATAAATCTTGGCGGTAAAATGTTTTCCTTACCAATGTTTATCACCAACCAAATTTAAACACTCGTCGTACTTTTAATTTAGCGAGGAATGCGTCGTAATTAAATGTCTGACTTTTCATTACTACTTCAAACAAATCAAAGCAATGCTTTTATAGAATTAAAAATTGAAATTTTTAAGCAAATAATTGAAGATTGATTTCCTTGGCCAGTTCTTTTATTTAATTGTCATCTTTTGAAAATGCATTCAGGTTTCATGCTCAACTTATAAAGTTATAAGTAGTTTTTAGTTGGATAATTTTCTTCTGAAGTAAACAATAACTGAGAGATTCTTAACAGTAAATCGCTTCTTTAGGAATCATCAACATACAATCAATTAGGAATCGTCAGTTCAGAAAGGCACTTTAAAAAACTAATAAAAATGGGCATCATCTATGTATTAGGTTTTTATTTTTTTAAGTTCTAAATTTTATTGTTGGACATAAGTTCATACATTTTTTAGTGGAGGTATTTATTTATTTACTCGTTCAGTTTTAGTTATTATACCTCATATAAACTCACAACCAATTTTGAAAAATACACTTTACTTTCACCTAATTATACAGAATTAAAAGAAATTTTTTTGTGAAAATACTTGAGCGTATTGTAAATGCCAAAATTTAAGCCCCGTGAATTATTTAAACTTTATATATAGAAGAAACTTTCGGTAAAATTCGCAAAATCACGGATAAATTAATTCTCAGAGAAACAATTCCTTAAACAATACTTAATTTTCTTATTAAAGTTCATTTATATTATAATTCCATGTAAATAAAATATGATACTGTAAAATGTTGAATTTTTTTTCCAAATATTTTTCATTTGTATATTCACGTTTCCAAAGGATGACTTTTTTTTGATACGCAACTCGGAAATTTGTTTTTAACGAAATTGTAAAACGCGCAATAAAAGCGATAAATGCGCCAACATAGCAGGGTACTCTTGTTTACATCTGAGACCGTGGGCATCAAAATGGCGGCATAGGTCAGCCTGTCTTCTACAGGAGCTCTACTTGGACCCTATGGGGTTACTTGAGCCCACTACAAAAAAATGATAAAATCTAGGTTTGGAACCTACTTGTTGAAGACTTGCACGTAGTTCCTCGTTTCTCCACTAGGTAGAAGCCCTCTGCAGTCTCTAACGCTAGTACCAAACCCAGATTTTATCATTTTACTGTGGGCCCAAA
>JAXGGA010018633.1:0-21677 GCA_038373865.1 Uloborus plumipes | reverse complement strand
TTTAGTCGGTCTCTTGGGACTTCGAGTTATTGAGACTCTACTGCACTTTGTTTCATTCCTAGCGGGGTTGCGCATAGGCTATTAGCCATTTGCTTGTCTAGTGCATTCCCCGAGACTGACTATGATTCTTTGATGTGGCACCATTATTGGCGAAATCTACGATAATTTTGAAGTCCAGTTAACTACTAGATGGAGGCCCCTGAGCTATTTTTGATGCAAAACTGCACAAGGAGTTTAACTTCGCCTAGAGATACTCCATGTAAACGAGTACTCAAGGGATATTCCACGACAAGGAAGCTGGCGATTTTCTGAGTCTTGAAAATCTACGAATTAAAGCTAGGTTTAATCCTGTGCCTTTGGGGGTGGGAGGCCAGCATCTTAAACACACCACCACTCTGTCGGCAGTGTATATTAATAATGCCAATGCAATCTAATATATAAAATTCTCGTGTCACAGTTTTCGTTGCCATACTCCTCCGAAACGGCTTGACCGATTTTGATGAAATTTTTTGTGCTTATCCAGTATCTATGAGAATCGGCCAACATCTATCTTTCATCCCCCTAAATGTTAGGGGTAGTCCACCCCTAAATTTTTTTAGTTCGCACATAACATCTGATCTACTGAACCGATTTGGACGATTTTTTTTAATCGATAGGAGATGGTGAAACTTAGGTACCATGTACTCATATGACGATATTTGTTCACTAGAAAAAAAGTTATGATCGAAAAACTAACATTTCATGTCATTTAAAACAATATGTGTTATCGTAAATCCTTACTTTAATGAGCGACCCGATGGTCAAGTGGTTATGCGCGTCAGGTTGAAGTTCCTGATGGAATGAGATCGAATCCAGGCCCGCAAGGATTTTTTCGAACAGCTGCATGGTTTTTTTTTTTTTTTTTTGAATGATTTTAATGATTGTAATGTCCTTATGCAGGTACATCCCCTCATGGGGATCTACCCCATATTTTTTTATAGTACAAAATGACAGTTTCGATCGGATCTTTGTTGAAATTGACAATGGGGTCCTTCGATGCTGTAGAATTTTCTTATGGACGTTTGCGCCATTTTTGGGGGCTTTGATTCGATTGTGGCAATAAATGGTTTTTGATTTGCGGCACTTATATTATTTTTTCAAAAATTATATACACTATCAATTATATTATGTTAATTTTTGTACCTTTATAAAATTCTGTATTTTATACCTTGCATTTACGTCAAATTCAAGGAAAAATTAAAAGTCAAAAATTCTGAAGAAGATAAATATATGTAAAAAATTAAAGTAACTATTTTTTGTGATTTTCATATTGGTTGTGACCAAAAAACATCATTAGAAACAAATAAAATGTATCAAACACCATGAGTGTTGAGTTATTAGGCAAAATCTGCTGTGTAAAGTTTTTTTTCTGCGAGAGGGGGGGGGGGGGTATGAACGACCATTAAAGTGACACAAATTTTTAAAAAATAAAGGTTGGATCTCCAATTATCTTGCTTCGTAATTTGAACCCGCCCCGGCTGTGCAACGGTACGCGATTAGTCATTCAAAAATTAATGAAAAACGTGATCGAAGCCAGGATTTTAAATGGCAAGTTCAGAGGTAAAAATATACTCATACCACGGATTCCTATTATACCTACAGATGTGCCAATTCAATTCAAACGTATTCAGTTTCCGATTAGATTGGCATTTGCAATGACTATCAACAAATCCCAAGGTCAAACGATGTCTGTTTGTGGCTTAGATTTGAGAACACCATGTTTTTCACACGGACAATTATACGTGGCATGCTCTCGAGTGGGTAAACCATCCAGTTTGTTTGTGTTAGCTAAAGATGGACTAACAAAAAATATTGTTCACGCTATAGCATTAAGAGATTGATATTGTTTAATAGTGTTACTGTCGTAATTGTTTAATTAATGATATATAATTTTAACGAATAAATTATAATAACTTAAAAATAATGTTTGCCTTTTGTTATTTTCATATTCCCTCATCTTTCACAGCGCTCCATGCTTATTTCACGCATATACCACATTCTTACATACATACAATATACCATACATACATACATACTTACAATAAGTAAGCTATTTTTTGTCTACACTAGAAATTACTAGGAAATTATTTATATGGCAAAACAACGTTTGCCGGGTCAACTAGTTAAAATATAAAAGTATTTAGAAAATGTTGAATCTTACACGGCGGTGCAACCGTTCTTTTTTTATTACGAGTTGGGATATTTGAAGAAGTTAACGTGTAATTATTCTGAAAATCTTCAGACAAATTTTGAACACTAAGACTTGTCTTCTTTTTTAGAACACTTACACACAGAACACTTAATAGCATACTTTTTGGAATAGTTTTCAAAACACTTCCTAAAACAATTATTTGGTTCAGCACATTTTTTAACATTTTTAGGAACGCATTTGAGAATATTTTTTGAACAGTGGTACATGGCCCTTATTTCAAAAAACAATATAGTACAATTTTTGTGACAGTTTTTACATCACTTATGAAACACCCCTTTGGCTACACAGTGCATTTTGATGTTAACCCTTCACTGCACGATTTTTTATATTTTCATGAAAAAAATCATTTGTTACCTTTTAAATGGCCCTGAGTTCAGGAAAAATAAAGAAAAAGATTAATCTCAAAAATGTGCACCAAAAATGATGTTTTAATTTGTTTGTTCTATATATGGCACAAAGCACATAGCATATGTTTTGTATACCGATAAGTGTAATAATCTACAATGTGTTTTGTGCCATAAGTGGTATAAACAAATTTTCCACCAAGTGTATTTAAACATTTTTAGAACAAAGGAAATAATGACTAAGCACACTTCTAACGGAAATGCAGACACTCTTTTTTTCAAAAGCAAGAGCTGTAATACCTAGACTAGTGCAACTAACTAGTGCATAAAACTCACACTAAACTGTTATAGCAATGTTTCAGAAGGGGCGTAAAGCTCAACTTAACTGCATTTAAATATCATCGGAATATATGAGGGTTTTTTTGGTGTGTGCCAGATCTGGCACACCGTGCAGTGAAGGATTAATTTTAAAGCAGCTTCGCCGGGAAGATTTCGACTGACGTAGAGCAACGGACGGTCTTTGACCAGAGAAGGTCATCTTTTTGACGGTATTCGCGACATCAAAGGACATCATTGCAATAAAATTTTTAGTATTACTATATGGAAAGATTTTATTGACTGGTAGGTAACTAAAGCTTTTGAAATTTACACGAAAGAAAACGATGATTTAACATGTGTGCTCAAATGTATTTCCAAACAGTTCTTAACCCTCGTGGGTTCCTTGGGGTCATATTTGACCCCAATGCAATTTCTGTTTAATATATTTTGTTAATCAATCATTTGTTTTTAATGGCATTTTGTGGCTTTTATTCTTCTAGTTTTCTATTCAAAATAATGCTATTATTGTGTTTTATTTTTCCCGAATTGCATGTTTTGCACACAACACCCTTGGGGTCACTTCCCCAGAAGGCCAAAAAAAAAAAAGAGGACGTTGCAACTTTTGTCTAAGAGAACTGGACAGAAAATGCATTGAAAAATGTCATAAGTGCTTGAAATTCACTTGCAAAAATCATGTTTTTTCAGGTCTGTAACAGATGTAAATAAATCTACAGTTATTGTAAGTTTTGCTCTAAAATTATGATTTTAATTCATAAACTAAATTTTACTTTAATTGTATCTTTTTATTTTTTGTTTTCTTAGCATTAAAAAGTGTGTGAACTTAAATAATGCATGTAACATTCAATAATTATAATGAATTAATTAAAGGAAGCATTGGGGTCGTTTATGACCCCAAGGGTCTTGAGTGTAACTGAAATGGGAGGGACCCACGAGGGTTAAACGTGCCCCCAATCTATTCTCAAATCTGTTCCGGAGATAACTTTAACAAATACCAGCGGGTGACCGAGCTCCGCTCGAGGAAAACAGGTATCGAAGCCAACTCGAAGATTTAAATTTTCAGTTGTGATTTATCAAAACAATACATGCCATAAGAAAATTTGTGAAACCATTGTGAAAATATAACCGGTTAAAGTGCACCATTGTAAACTATTCTAAACAAAGTTAGAGTTTGGAAAGGGAACTATTCTGTACAAAGATTAAGTTCGAAAAGTCATAGGAAATAAAATGTAATTGATAACAAAAAAAAAACTATATAATTAAAGAAATGGTACAAAGTGAGCAGTGTAAAGATTGAAGTGTGTTGAAGTTCAATATCTTTGACAAATTTATTTAGGAAAACCAAATCTCGTGATTCCTCGTGGTCAAAAACCCCAGACCCCCAAGTTTACAGGAGTTAATTAATTCTGGGGCGATTTTCAACTTGACAACCATTCCTCGTATTACCCCTAACGTGTACCAGGGGACCGAGCCCGCTCGGTCAAAAAAAAGAGGTTTGTAAACTCGTGTTTTTTTTCTAAAGTACGAAGTACTTATTTAGATAAACTTGAAAAGCATTTTTGAGCCTTTGGTTGCAATTACGCATTCAAAACAGCCGTAATTTATTTTGAAAAACACAACCCTACTTAATCCATGCTCACCCTTAAAATCACACCTAATTTCATTTCATTTGGCGCCGAAGGCGCGGGAGGGTTTGATGCGAATGGATGCAGTGTCTCTGTTCTCCAGTACGTATTTGGTTCCAGTTGGTTTTGACTTTCACTTTACTTCACTTTCCAGGTCCTCCCCCCCCGTACATACCACAACTCGCTTTTTAACCGGGATGGGGCCCTGAAGAGCGCTCGGTTCATTTTTAATCAGGCCAAAGGGCCGAATAAACCCTTGGCCCAGCACACCCCAGAGGTTTCGTTTCACTTGGTGGATTTTGTAACCACGAACATTTTTAACGTCCCCCAGCAACCATTAATGAAGACGGTGGATCTTTGATCGGCGGCTAAATGATCGACCCGAGACCCTCCGGTTACGAGTCCGACGACTAACCGATTGGAAAACCGCGGCCTCAGGCCCCTATATAGACGAGGCGACGCATCAAGATTACCACTTAGGATCCAGCGCGTGTGTGAGGATTGTCTTTTCTGGCCAGTTATCGTTTTTTGGTAACTTTTTACGTAAATTAACAAAGCTTGGCAATGTCCCGAAACTTTGCTCTGGTAACCCTAATTCCTCAACAATGAAAAATGAAAGTGAAAGTTAATAAGTTGGATCCAAAGTGGTGAAACTTAACTTGATGCGTCGGCCTGTCTATATAGCAGCTCTACCGCTGCCCATACCAATTCTAACTTTATTTTGATCGATCTCTTTTAAATTTCAAAAACAATAACAATTCTAACATGTTGCCAAAAATTATTTGCCAAATACCATAAAAACATAAATTTACGCTGATGTGATTAAATATGAAATCCATTGTTAAAACGTGGTTGTTATGAAACAGTATAACAATAAGAGTAATCATAAAGAAAATGGCGTAGTAAGAAATCTTCTCAAACTTTTCATGAATCCTATCTGTAACTCTGAACTGCTCGACCGTAGCGCTTCAAAACCGGCGCCAATCGATTCCCCGTGGCCAAAAACCCCAGACCCCCAAGTTTACCGGAGTTTATTAATTCTGGGGCGATTTTCAACTTGGCAAACATCTCTCGTATTATAGTATAGGATTCAGAGCTGGAAAGCATTCCGAACATATTCGAAGCACATTCGGAACACATTTTAATGCATTTAGGCAAATGGAATATTTTTTCTAAATAAAGGGTTTCAAGCGGGTTCCAATGTGTACTGGAAATCTGCAGTGTAATTGATATCACGTCGTACAATTTTCTGCAGTACTATTTAAACTTTAGCTTGTTTCAGTTTGTAGAAGTTTTTAATTATTAACAATTTTATTGCTTTCTTACACGTTTTCTATTAACCGTAATAATGTTATTGAAGTCGTACGGTTAAATTATCGATATTTATTTTTATTCAGTTGAATAACGATACATCTCGGAATCTTTCTGAGAAGATTGAACTGAGTTGTAATTGCTCATCTTCTGGTTACAGAACCTTCTTTTAAGAAAATTCTAAACGTAAATGTAAGTTTTCTCTATACTGTTTACAATTTTTATAAAATCGAAAAATAACCGAAAGTTTTTTAAAATCATTAGTAAAAATACCAATTAAAAGGCTTTTCTCCATCCGACATAAAAAATCTGCATATTTTCCGGAAAAAACATCCGGAGAAAAATCATAATATTTTTAAAGAATAAGTCTTGGCCTTTAAGAGACAGTTTAATAGCTCTTTTCCTTTCTTTTTCTACTCGGAAGTTTTTGAAAAAAAAATAATGCAATCCTTTTGTATTGCATAAGGAAATTTCAGCTCTACTGAGAATTTCGTATGGAAAGCTTAAAAGTTCTATGAAATAGACATCTTCAAATCACACTTACTCTGCAAGTGTCTTTTCCTGGTCCAGGAAATCCGGTACACAAGAGACCCTCAGTGATGCCCTGGGGAAAGTACTTCCTAAATTTGCTAGTTTCTTTTTCTAGTTGCCTCTCACATTTCTTGTTGGAAAGGACAGGAATGTTGCTCAGTTTCATGAGGAAGCGACTGGATTTGCTGCCTTGTTCTAGAAATTATAACTTATTCAGAAAGCAAAATCTCTGTAGGAAAATCATATTTATGACTAGTATGAAATAAAAGAGGAAAAAAGGATTCTGTTCATATTTATGCCTTCTCGCTAAAAGAAAAACAACTTTTATTTGAATGGGCTTAAGAGTTAAGAGGATACGTTGGGTGGATGTTTTTACTGTAATATAATACTGTAAGTTATTCGATACTCTGTTACAAATTTTCGTAGTCGTAGATTATATCTTTTACTATGCATGTGTGGTGGAAAACTTTCTGCTATGCACAACTTTTGTAACGTTTATTTGAGCTCTATGATGACCAGTGGCGTATATAGGTTTTTATTTTGGAGGGGACCCATATAATCAAGCTTTGCCCCCCCCCCCCAAACTTTCTTTTTTTTTTTTGTTATAACTGTAAGACAGGTAGAAATTTTCAAATTGAATTAAAATGAACTTATTGTAATTTTTGGAAAAGATAGAAAATTACCGAGTTTTAGATTCCCACCAAAACTTTTTTCAAAACTGAAATTATTTAATGCTACCTTTGATGACGTTGGAGGGTCAAGACTCCTCCGAGAAACTTACTGAAACTTCAATTCTAAACACGCAATTTCAGGCTATCTTTAGTGACACTAAAGGAATTGAGAAGAATCTGGGCATCTCTCCTGAAATATTTTGACACTGAAGCACAACTCCGGATATATTTCTTTATGATAGAGTAAAAGAAAAGAAGATGAGTTTTTTTTTTTTTTTTGAACTGAAGTCTCATTTAAGTTATCTTTGAGAAGGAAAAGTTCAAATACCCTCCTCTAAAAGATTTTTGAAACATAAATGCGCAATTTCGCGTTCTCTTTGGAGACATTAAGAGACAAAAAGTGGTTAGTGATCTCCCTCTGAAAATTTTCAAAATTGAAACCTTAAACCATCTTTACTTTAGACCATCTTTGGCAGTAATGTTAGCAAGGACTCTCTCCTGAAATGTTTCGAAATTAATGTTTTAAAACCCTTTTTATTTAGGTTATCTTTAATACCGTCAAGAGGCAGGATTCGGGAGCTGTGTCCCGAAATTTTGCGGCATTGAAGCTTCAAGAATGCAATTTTAAGCTCTATATATTTTTTTGAAACTGAAGGTTCAAAATTTTACTTTTAGCAGAGGTGCCCATTACTCCCAAGAGAAAAAACTTATCATCAAAGAATTCCACGAAGATCCCTCTAAAAACCAGAGCCACACGTGAAAGAAAAAGAAAACAAAAACTTTTAAAAACGCTCCTTAAGAATAATTCAATAGCGCCGCTTACGCCATGATTCTTGATAGGAACAACTGCTTTTAGGCTTTGTCTAACAACATTTAGGATAATAAAAGGTTTTAGGGACTTTTCTGGAAATTTCTGGGCATAGAGGGAGTTTTCTCTTTTCTAAAAACACATTTTAGAGCTAAAGACTAGAAAGTGAGGGGGATATTAACTGCCGTTAATTGTTTGAATTTTAAATCTCTAAAATGCCCTTTGAGTCAATATTTGACCAAGGTATTGAAGAAGAAGCGGGAAAGGAACTGTCTTCCGAAAATTTTTGGATATTGAAGTGTTTAAACTGCAATTGAATTACACGTTCTAAAAGCGAAATTTTAAGATCTCTTAGGACTCTTTAAGGGGGGGGGCATGAGATTTCTTTGAATTCATGCTTGGTCAATACGCGGGCCTCGTCTTTCTAACCCTAAATCCCGCACTGAGAGGCACTCTATTTTTTAATTTCACCACCGGTAAAGAGATTGAAAATTACGTGCCTTTTCTAGCTCGGCCGGATCCAGCTTGGACTGCTACCTCTTTTCGATTTTTTTTTTTTTTTTTGTTCAGCTAAAAGCTTGGAAATTATTTGTGAAAAAACTAAAACCGAACTCTTATTTCCTGACTGAATAGAAAAGAAGGGGGAATGATGAGAAAGAGAGAAACATAATTTGCTGACTAATAACCTACATCTGTTGAATATTTTTCATTCAAAGATTTCTATTTAAAACGATTAGGATTTTTCTCAAAATGATACGCTTTTTCTAATTGAAATATCTTCATTTTCCCAAGACACGTTCTTTTTTCTCTTGTGTAAAGCACAAGGCTTCCTGACCCTCTTGGGTTGCACTCAATCTAACGAATTATTATTAGCAATAATTATTTATTTATTTATGTATTTCAAGTTAAAAGTATGTAAATAATTTATCAACAAACTTAAACCGAAAATTAATAACTACCTCTATTTAAAAACAATTACGTTCAACCAAGGAAAAAAAATCGTTCAATTGCGCAATCAACCTCGGAGTGATTAGAACCGAAAACGAAGCAGTACCTGATACCATTGAGGTCTACCGTAAACAACGTTCGCTCGCTTAACCCTTTATGCCCTTTAACCCTTTATGAATCCTAAATGGCTGGAATAATGCTGAAACTTTTGAGTACCACTCCTTCTACATTGCTGAGAGTCCGACAGATGGTACCTGCGATCGGAAACAGTTTTCTTCAGGGCTCTAAGGCGTGGGGGCCTTAGACCCCCAAATTTTTTTACTCAATAAAAATATTTTTTGATGTATTTTCAACTCAAAAAAAAAAAAAAAGTTTAAAAATTCATTGTTAAATTTATTTGGAACAAAAAGGATTAAATCTTTGCTTCCTATTTTAAGATATAGCAGTCAGAGAAATTGCGATCTTAACAGTTTCTTTTTGTGAAATATGTCTGCGTCAAAAGTGTTTTCTCACCTCTTTTTGTTACTCCCCATCCTGCGGCAGTAGTAAGTAGTCCCCTCAGGCTGTGTTTCGCAATTTTCTTCCCTGGGAGGCAGATAGGGGTGAATCCAGGGAACCGGACGTTTCTGTCCAAGGTCAGTAGAGCGATGTCGTCGTAATTGAAACCAGCTTTGTATCCAGCATGAACTGTAATTTTTTTGAAGCTGAACCGGATTCCTTTTCGCAGGTCACCATCCCCTATGATCGCTGAATAGCTGCCGGGATTACTGAGGAGAAATAATGGTTATTATGTATGTTTTATGAAAATTGCAGGGAAATTTATGCAATCTGCATTATGTGGTTTGTGAAAAATTAAACTTTGCAATTCTACGAGCTGATAATGGTTGATATGACTCTCATTTCATGTGCAAATCAAACATGTTTCCAAGGTTTATTAAACGCACCCTTTGAAATAAGATTATTTAGTTCAGGACCAAGCACGTATCCAGAACTTTGTTTAGGGGGGGGTCCAAGGTCACGAAAGATAAATCAGAAGTATTAATTGTTTGTTACATTAGCACTAATTAAATTAAAACTATAATAATTATTAATATATAATGTGAAACAAAATATAATTAATTAATTAAAATTGATAATGAAATTAAGTATAATTAATTTTAAAAAATGCGGAAGTAAATTAATATTTGGCAATTAATAATAGTCATCCATACGAAAATTCTAAATGTGAAGAAAAAAAAATGCATCATATCTCATTTCATTCGCTGAAACATTTATGTTTATGCTTCGAAAAAGAGTGGTATATAATTCCTTCGAAGAAAAATTTCACAATAAAAGAAAATCAGAAGACAAATACTTTTTCAGGAATTATTAGGAAAAATGTTGCTAATACTTGAACAAAATATTAAACTTGGTAATATATTTTTAAAAAAATGTATATATTTATGTTCATTTTGTTGCCACCCCACCCCCTCCCTCCTCCCCAACTAACTACTATCTATAGAATCGAATGCACAGCTGTATGAATTCTATTATAATGTAATTCTAAACCCTTGTTCGATTTTAACAACACTTCATACAAAATTCAACTATACTCTGGACGTTAATATTTGCAAGGTTTTACTTTCAAACATTGAATTAATTTTCTTTATTTAAATTTATAAAATTCTTTCGACAGTACGAAATAGAATCTCCAAACTTACCCATTTTCTAATTTTTTCATTTAAAATCTTGAACAAACACAGTTTATTTGGAGAAATTATTCACCACTTGCGAAGCAGAATACGAAATTTCGAAAAAAACGGTGGGAGAAAAAAAGACGGCTTATATAATAATATATAGATATAATTGATTATGCCCGCTAATTAAAATCGTAAAATTATGTAAATTAGTCGAACACAAGGGGGACGAATTACGAATTTATCAATTATTTTTTACAAAAAATTACGAATTTACCGATATCTCGTTCGATGATCATTTCACTGGCGTTCGGGAACAGTTATACTGACTTACATACATAAATAGATATAATCTACGTACATGGTTTTTCAGTAATATGAAATCGCCAAATTTTTTTTAAAAATCTGTACATTTTCTGCACAGGTTTTACTTAGTAGATCTAATTTTCCCGTAAATGACGCTGATTTGACTCAAACTCGGCATTTTCGCAGGGAAATTTGATTATTTAACAAATTTCTACACGAAATCTGCAGAAATTTTACAGATTTCTGTGAAATTTCTTCATTAATTTGAAGATACTGCAGAAAATTTGCACAATTATTTGGAGGTTCTCGTGTTCTGAATTGACTTGGAAGTTAAAAACTTTTCAATTAATGAGAATACTTAAAGGGAAAAAGCACCTTCTGTCTTAGTTATGGTTTTTTAAGGTAAATGATGAAAACTGTGATAAAAGACATCCGGTTTGGGGGGGGTCCGGACCCCCTGGACCCCCCCCCCTTAAATACGTCCTTGTTCAGGACTGTGCCATCAGCAATACGGATTGCAGCAGAGATGGCGATTGATTCTTTTATATAAAAAAAAAACTATCACAAGCTGCCATTTTGTTTAAATAAGTAATTTCTTGATTGAAAAATGTTTAATGTAAGAAAACTAAACGGAAAGTATGTAAGTTAGGTAAGTTGGCACAATTTGAAAATTTTTTACCCAATTACTAGACTCTACGGGGGCCTCGACGGCGCAATGGGTCTGCCCGTCAGTTTGTAATCTCAAGAGGCGCGGGTTCGATTCCCGCCTTTACCCTGGGTGTAATTTCCTTCTCTGTGCTGTAAATTCTTTCCTTCAATAAAATCTGTATTGTACTATCTGTGGAGGCAAGGCGCATAGTACGCAGTCATCATGTGTGTCGAAGTTTATTGACTTCTAGAATAGAATAGAATAGACTAGACTCTACTCTGGATATAGCGAGAATGTGTCCAGTTTTGTAAGATAAACTTATTACGTTGTGTGAATCGCCAGTTTTGGCCCTACTGGGCGTCATTCAATAAGAATGTCGGTATCAAATGCAAGAAAAGTATACCCTGAGTAGCGAGATGAGGACGCCGGAAGTACTTTTGACGTTAGCAGTACTTTTTGTAGTACTGCTAACGGTAGTTTATTCCCCCTCTCCTCCGCACTTTTCCCCTGATGGTTGTCATAGTTACGGCGCTGTGGACTTTTCTCCCACTTAGCTTTAGCAACAATAGTTAAATGCAAAGGATTAAATTTTTTTGTGTGTGAACTTTTATTCAATCAACGCTAATAGAATACTTTTTTTGAAGTATTTATATAACGGATATTCATGATGGCAGGTCTTGCTAAAACAAACTATTCACCACTATGTTACTTAGAAAACGTTTAGAAATAACTGAGATATGAGGACATAAATAAAAGCGTAAGCCTAATTCGATAAAGATAAAATAAAGGAAATGCCTCAACAGCAGTGTGTAAAAAAGAGTAAAACTGTTGTCTTTCGCACGATTTCCATGGAAACGATGCAAAATTTCTAAATTGATACGCCTATTTTAAAGTAACCGAGTATTATATAGGCGTTTTTAAGGTAAAATGTCCTCTTTTGTTAGACAATCACTCAAATATTTACGGAATTCTTCTGGCTTTGTTATTGTTGTTGGCGCCGGCCACCTTGTCTAGTGGTCAGAGCAGTCCGCCACGGATGGAGTGGTCCCGGGTTCGAGTCCCGGCTTGGGCATGGATGTGCTTTCTCTCTCCTGTCCCTATCCTTTCTTTGTGTGAATGTGTTGTTGTGAAAGGTTGCCTACCCTATAAACGGGTACCTATGGCATGCGTGTACTGTGGAAGTCGGACTTCACACCAAATTACGGTACAGTTGGAAAAGGGAAGCAGAGCACCCCAGATTGCCAGCCTGGCTGGCATACGACAAAAAAAAAAAAAAAAGTTGTTGGCTTGTTCATAGTTATATTCGACTGCAACATTTCTTGACAAAAACATCGTGACGTTTGCGTGACGTTAGCCTATGAAAAACGAGCTAGATAAAATGTCACAGCCTACTTGGCGAATTAGAGGAGATTATTAACTTCTTGTGAGCTCTTATTGACTTCTCCCGTAGTGACGTTCAGTGTCAAGTTAAGTTGCTTTCTAGTATAACAAACACTAAGGAGAAAATGGGTGTTAGTGTATTGAGAGAGGTTTGTCTTCTTCATTTTTTTTCAGATTAGATTACACAGGAAATATTTACTGCAGAAAGAGGAAATAGCATCCTACGTCACCGGTGAGAATCCATCCCGTGACCTCCTATGCTGCGCACAGGCAAACAAGACCACACTATTGCGGAGGCCTTCTCATGGCTTCAACTTCGAAATCGAAGTTATTTGTTCTACAAAGGTATTTAAATGCGATGAAATTTGTCACAGTAAAGACTTTCGTGAAGCAAAATTTACATCCATTCGGACATTCCCCATCACATCCCATTAAGAAAAAAAGAAAAAAAAAATTTGCAAATTTCAGTACATTTACATTGCTGTTGACGAATTTTCTAAAGCTGTTCTGTAAAGTAACAGCAAAAAATGACCTTAAAATCTTGTTAACAACGGCTCGACTCACAGGATTGAAGGAAATAAAAAAGAAAAACACATTTCAATTAAAAAGAAAAACAATTTAATAAAAAAAAGAGATTTTGTTTACTTTTTTTTGTTCTTGATCAATGGATTTTATTTGTTTGCTTAAAAGAAAGCAATAACTGAAAGTCTTTTTTAAGGTTCTTATGAGATGCATAAATTTGCCTGATTGTAGCAATTGATTGCATGATTTCCTCTGACAATCTCGGAATACATCTTTTTGTTCAAGAGATTAGGATAAAGGAAGATTAATTTTGTCAACGTATCCTCAAACGAAACTAACCAAGATCCGAGCCATTCGGGTTAGAAAATATACTAAAAAAAAAAAAAAATTATATATATATATATATATATATATATATATATATATATATATATATATATATATATATATATATATATATATATATATATATATATATATATATATTCGACTTGGCGAAAACCACGTTTTTTGCTTTGCCAATAGCTTTTCTTAAAATTTAATCAATCTCAAATGCAGTGAATTTAAAACTTCGAGGGAAGATTTGATTGATACTCAAAAAATAAAAATATCTCGCTTACCTGTTAGTTGAAAAGCAATGGGCAGCTGAAATAACATGTCGCTTGTCAATAAGGAAACCAGTGCATGTTGCAGAGTCATAACCTTTAGGTGTGATAGCTACCTGTAGATAAATACATAATTGAAATAGCCTGTATTACCTACTGGGTGGTAGGAGAAAATAGGGAGATTTGACCCTATGGGAGGTTTGACCTCACCCCTCTTTTTTATATTTCAACACTTGTTTAACTAATGATCATCACATCGTAAAGGAGTATGTAGTAGAATCAAAGGTTGTTCCTATTTTCCGGTCACTTTGAAGTAGAATCAAATAACAATAATATGTGATCTTTTTCAGGCAAAAAATTATTTTTTCTTTGTTTGTTTTTCTTTGTTCATGTGTCTTGCACTATTCGTCACTAGCATTCAAAACGTAAATTGAATTATTTGTGCATTCAGATTAATATACTGGGATTTCATACTCTACTCACACCTTCTCACGTTTAACTTACTAAATCCCTATGTATATATCTTCCTTGTTCTATACATGTATTTGTTTCTCCCGTTAACGAGGCATATTAGCAGAAAGGATTTTTGTTTTGGAACACTTTGTAAGTTTACTGATTATTGAAAGAATAGAAAGAACAAATACCAGCCAAGGCCACGCTTTTTCTTCAGCTTTTACGCCATTGATGATTGGAGCCGTTCGATGAGATTTTGAAAACTTTTTTGACATCAGATATACGTATAAGTCTGTTCTTGACTGCCCACAAGCTGTAAAACATTGCATCAGAATAAGCTCTAATATAAATTTAGTTCTAAAGCTCGAAAGCCGTTAGTACATATTACCTAGCAAAGTATCAGATGCAGGTTAACTGATTTGTTCTGTTTACATATGGGATCAAGGAGTTTTCGTATTTCACCTAGTTAGTGTGAATGTTATTGTTTCCCTATAGTTACGGTTCAAAGGTAGATTTTATTAACTAATTTGTGGATAAAGTCATTGATGATTGTGTTAACTTGATTTCTTAGGTATTGAACAGTAATTAAACTACATTATGTTGGTTTAAGCTTACGGAAATGTTGCTGTTGTTCCAGCAAAGAACTTATTTTTACTACAAAAAGTGTTTATTTTTGGGGAAAACTTAATTTAGCAGAGGCGTAATGCTGTGATTAAGATCTGCGTAGCCTTAATGCTTCCAACTATAGTAGGCAATGTGCAGACTATATAGGTGATTTTCAGATTACCTACATAATTTAATGAAACAATTTTCGCCCTTTAATGTATCGCCCTAGTCCAATTTTTAATTATTTATCTTAGGGATTTTCAAATAATTTCAGGCATTGACGACCCCCTGAGAAATTTTGACCTCGGCCATTCACACTCTATAAAAAAAACCTCACGAAATTTTTCCCGTCACTCTGGTGTTTAGTTTTTTTTTCCAGGGGCACATTATGTTATACTGTATATTTTATGTTTTATGGCCCTGCTCCACATAAGCGGAAAACGCGACCGAAACCGAAGGCAGAAACCGAAAATCCGGGTATCTGCTTTATTTTTCTGCTTTGCGTTAATGTGGAGCAGGGCCCTTAGTGAAATGAATCGTACACTAAAATTTTTGTGTGTGTTTGGACCCCTACACATTCGGTGACTCGGCCATAAGATGCTCATTCGGCTCCCTGTCGAGCCTCAGGGCCCTGCTCCACATCAGCGGAAAACGCGAGCGTAAAGCAGAAACGTAAAATGGAGCAAATAGTGTTCCTATGGAAAGTAGTCGAATTTTCGGTTTCTGCCTTCGGTTTCGGTCGCGTTTTACGCTGATGTGGAGCAGGGCCCTTAGAGCTTCATCTACCCCTCTGAAAACGTCTTCGCTCCCCGTGGGGTCATGATGTACTTATGTACATACAGAAATACGAGAAAACTTGTCGAAATTACCTCGGGAATTGTTAAAGTAGCTATTTAAGTTGTTAAGTATGTTTGTACGTAGCACATGTACGTGCAAACCAAAAAAAAGCAAAACAAAACAAAAACCTACTCTAAACTCATTTGAGGGTAAGTAAAATGGAAATTTAGGAAGACATTTGAGTAAAAATTTTTCCACGAATAGTTTCTTTACTTCGTTGGAAGAGAAAAGGATGAAAGTATATTCTCACATTTTTTTCTAATTAGCTTTGGACTTGTCAAACATGATGGTTCGTCACATAAGTATTGCTTTCCTGTATTAATAAGTGATTTATCTTGGAAACACTTTTGCATATTTAAAGTGGTGTGCTGTATGAAATATCCAAATTCAATTCGAATTGCATGTAACTCTTTGATAAAAACTGCAAAACACAATATCCAAACGTGAATATTAATTTCCTTTCCGTAACTGCAATAATATAAGCAGGTAATAATAATAGAAAATAAAGGAAGCCACAAACGCTGCCACTGTGCCTCAAAGGATTAAAAAGAAGTACGAAATACATATGTGACAGCATTTACTTCATGTAGTTTAGAGAATTCATTAGTAACTGGAGGGAGTAATTCTAATCATTGACTTAGGAAAAGCTGAGGCAAAGATTCCAAGACACACGGTTCAACTTTAGCGACTGGGAGACACGTTTTATATGAAACTAATGAAAGAGACCCGATTTCTTCCAATATTTTACTTTATGTGTAAAGTGACTTAGGATCATTTAAGAAATGAAGGTCTAATTCCCTCCACCTTTTATCTCTTCTCAATGATTTTTACTTGATTTGTACTATCTAGATTTGACCACAATACTGTTAAACATCACGCTGATGATTGAAATAGTCATTGAAGTTGTTAACTTTTTAAACAGATTCAGTGAGTTGTTTTAATTAAAAAGATATTTTTTTCTTACCAATGAGAATCGGACGGAATGGGACAGCTACATTTAGTTGAAACAAAGTGCATAGAAAAAAATCGGCTGTAGCTTGTCCTGTAGATGTAGCAATGTTAAATTCATCATCTGCTACACCTACTGGACAAGCAAAAAATAACTTTTCACATTTTATTTCGGTTTAAATGCAGCTGTCCCATTCCTCCTATCTTTCTCAGATTGAAAAGTTATGCTTGTAAGGAAGATATATATAGAGAATCACAGTTAAATTTATGTTTCAAAGTAAAAAAATAAAATAAAATAAAAACAATACTTACACTGCCCTTGGTGGATACTCGCGAAACTACACAGAAATATTAGATATATGGACAGCATTATCTTCATATTGTCAGTAATTGAGATATCGGGCACCAAATAATTATCTAGACATGACTGAAATCGTTATGGATCGTCATTTCCGGCGATATCCTGTTACGTTTGAAAATTCTGCAGAAGGAAATTGAGAGCGAAGTTCCTTTGATGATCCTATCCAACGCGATGAAAGTAAAAGGGTTGAAACAGAAAGTGTCTGTTATTTCATCAGATATAACAATTCTTACCCTGTTGGTGGGAAATAATTATAGTGACTCGTCTCTTCAGGTTTTGCAACATATTAGTTGTAGGAAGTTTTCTTCGATATGCGTGCGACATCGATGAAAAAATATCGATGTTTAAATTTACAAAATAGATGGTAGTGTTTGATCATCTTTGATAAAAATTTCCGCGCATTTATGCATGCTTCAGCTCTTCTATGATATTACTAAAATAGGGGCGCTAAGTAAGATAACAATAAGGGGAAGAATAAAAAAAAGCATTTTGAACCGTATCAAACAACGTGGAACGATGCTAATTTGAAATACATAGTTTAGTTGAACATGTTAAAAGGATATAGCAAATGCAAGTTTTAAACTTCGGAAAGTTATCCTCCAAAACCCAACTACAATTTTTTAAGTGGAACTGTTCGCGACTGTTGGGCGCATTTTTCATGGACAGTCAGTATCGATACCACCATCGACCCAAACACACCGCTGTTTTGAAACATCGCGGCTCAGAAACATCGAACTTTTAAGATATATTCCTACGTAATAAACTCTGAAAAATCCTTTAATGATGGAACTAAATTTACAATAACCATTTTATTAACTAAGAAGAATATGAACTGTTAAAGAAAAACTAGTAATTACAATGATAATTAAGTATTAATATTCCGAATTAACCCATTAATGCCTAGCGTCCCTTTGTAGGGACGGTCCAAAAAAGGGTCTGAATTTCCCCAAAATGCACATTTCAACCAAATAAAAGTGTTCAATTAGTACCTTGGTATTGTTTCAATTTGTTATTAACAGATTGCAGCACATAACCATTGTAAAGTGTGTCCTGTAGCAGTTTTAATGTGACCTTTATCAAAAATTACATCGTTCACAATCACAAGAGAAAAAGTTAAGTTTTCAAAGCTATTCCCAGCTTCTCAATTTATGTTAACTGCTGATTTTATTTGTTCTTATAAAATGTCTTTTTAAATATTATATCGTAGGCAGAAAGAATTTTAGTAAAAAAAGTATATACCCTCTGGGGTCTATCGTAACTTTTAAGGGAAGATTTTTCTTTCTTAATAAAAAAATTATTTTTTACATAATATTCTTTTTATTATTTTTCCTGTCCAATAAACACTGTTTGTAACCACTATACAAAATATCTTTGGAAAAAAAAATGTCAGGCATTAATGGGTTAAGTAATGCAAAGAGAAAGATACATTTACAAAATAAATGAAATCTAATTACAAAATAAATCTACAAAATAAATGAAACACCAATACAAATTTTTTGGAATAACATGCAACATGTTTTGCATTTAAACCATAATAATACAAAAACTGAAACTAAGTTACTTAATGATTAATGCAGATCAATTAAATGAAACACTTTCAGCTTTGACAACAATACAACAGGCACACAGGAAAAACAAATAAAGAAAAAGAAAGTGAAGTAGAGAAAAGAGAACATAATACAAAATCAATGACATTTCTAGTAGGCATCGTCTTTATTTCCAACAAAATTACATGGAAAAAATTCTATAAATTATATTTGAGACTTATATTCGAAGATTATAAATATTTATATCGATTTGAAATGCAGAATAAATAGCGGAATGTAGGACAAAGTAAAATAGTTAAGATAACCCATTTAAAAATAAACAGATTGGAAATTTGTTCTGAAAATTATTGTGCGTAAAGAAGGAATGTATTTTGTAATACATCTACCGTTGAAATGTTGCTTTTCATTTTTAGGCAAGTATTTTGTACGTTCAAAAAAAGGTGGAAAATTTTCACCTTATAAAAATATGGGGCAAAGTGAAAAATAAAATACTTTTGGCATGGAACATTTTCCATTTGATGATTAAAAATATTTTTCTTGAAATGTGTAAATGAAAAAAAGAATGAATTAATAATGAAAAATAAACAAATAAATAAATTAATTAATTGGTATAGGATAAAAAAATAAATTCGTGATTAAAATAGAGAATAAACTGGAAAGTAAGAGAAGGAATGAATAAATAAGTGAGTAAATTTATGAGTAAAGGAATGTAAATAAATTAATAATTAGAGAAAGGCGTATGTGATTTAATAAATGAATGAAAAGTCCCCTCAGTGTACTTGTCAAATTGCATTGAATTTTTAAAATCTAAATATGCCTAAAATGAACTAAATAAATACTGCACTGGACACCAGTAGATCTCACTTAATACTTAAAATGATAATAACGAGAACTTTATCATTTTATACTGGTAAGAAATATTTTTGATATACATGTGCTATGTATAACAAATTTTGAGAATGACGGTAAATATTTGAAATACTATTTCTTTTTCATTGCTAATGAAATTAATTAGTAATTCCTTATTCCTGGCCTTTGATGACATCCAAGCAGTTTCAGAAAATTTTCGTGCTCAAAACCATATGTTCATCAACATGACCTCCTCCCTTTTACAATTGTAGTCTGTATCTGCCCCCGTCTGTTTGTGTTTTTTGAAAAACGTGATTTTATACAAAAAAGCCTGTTTTTTAATGTAAAATCTGCTTCAGTTAAACCTTGGGAGGAAAATGACAGCAGATCGCAGGTGACTTGTCCTTATGCCGACAGAAAATAATCTCCCCTAACATCAATTAAGAATAACGAGCTAGAGTTATTCTCGTCGTCATGATATTCTCAAAAATGATACGAATTTTTTATTTGGTCAAGTGAGAGTAAAAAAGTAATCCTGATTGCTTGAAACAATTTCCTTTTTTTTCACATTGAAATTTAAAATAAAGTTTTTGATTTTGTTCATGGAATATTTTTTCATAGACATATTTTTTAGTAAGCATTTGCGTGAAGCAGCAATAATATTTCTCTAAAGTGTTTATCCATCGATTTTAATAATTTTAGACTCTATACTATTAAAAATAATTTTCACCAAGATGGTGTTATTTGTATATTTGTTTGAAATGCTCTCTCATATGCAACTTTTAGGAAAATATTTAGTCTGCATCCAATTTCTTTTGATAATGTGTTTTAGAGGTTATTGGTTAGTAGCATCATTTTTTTTTTAGGAATGCCATCGCAGTCTACTTTTAAGGTCATGGATGCTTTTCTTTTTCTGTTGCAAAGTTATTTACAAAAACGCTTAAATATGTGTGAACCTCAACGATAAAACACGTAACTCTCATAGTTAAAAAAAAATTATCCTTCATTTATCCCTTACAGGATAACTGTTATTAAAATATGTATGAAAAAAGCTAAATTTCAGAACTCGAAATTGTTTTTTTTTTTTTCTTCTTCCTTTAAAAAAAAAAAAAAAAAAAAAAAAAAAAAAACAAAGTTTAGGAAAATCTTCACACAATCTAATTAATTAATTTATTTAAACATCATGACCTACAGTTGAAAATAATCACTTGGAATGTGCACGTTCAGGGTGGTATAGATTAGCTGACTTCCGACGGGGATCGAAGAGTCTAGTTTTTGCAATAGGGGTATGAGCACAACTACGGACAAGAACGGTTATTGGAGTTGTGCGAAAGACAGTATTCCTCTTTTCAGTCGAAACAAAAACCAACTCGTCCGAAGTCAAGTGTCTTGTTATCAAAGCTAGAATCTAATTGCTTCCTGAGATGAAACTACGTGCTGTTCTTGTCCACATGCTCGTGGATCCACGTCAAATATTCCGAGACTCTCGTATACCCACTGGGATTGCCAGTCGAACCGCAGTTGTACATGAATGAGAACACTCCGACAGCATACCATCGACCACGATCGCTAAACATCAGGGGACCTCCAGAATCTCCCTACAAACATAGAAGCAGTGAAAAAAATATGAATAATGAACTGTTACATATCCCCTTATACAGGGTATCCACTCCTATCGTGGACCAACAGCTAATTTCTAAACCGTTAGAGATAAGCATATAGTTCATTTAGGAAAAAAATCTCCAAATTACGAAAGGAATTTTGGATCTATTCAATGTTTTTCAAAAAATCAAATTTTGAAAGAGTTACGAAATTTAAATTTTTATACAGCCCCCCAGTCCTATCAATCATATTTAGTAAAACATTCTTGACACTGTAACGTTTAAAACTAAAAAAAAATCACTCTTCTACCACAAAAATTGACCGAGTTATGACGTTTTGAAAAATCAAGATTTTGAAGGATTTCGCATACGGTCCCTTAAGCGATCTCTCGATGACGTCATGAAATAATGCAAAATCTTGATTTTTCAAAACGTCATAACTCGGTCAATTTTTGTGGTAGAAGAGTGATTTTTTTTTAGTTTTAAACGTTACAGTGTCAAGAATGTTTTAC